>SCDY01001696.1:0-24433 GCA_004143825.1 Drosophila micromelanica
TCAAATTTTTTGTCAAAAATCATGCCAAAATTGAGAAAAATTTGGACATGTTAAGATCTCGGACCCAAGGGTCTCATACTTCAAACACCCATAAAAATGCCAAAACTAAACCGATTTTCATGGTTGAGGGCATTCTGGTCATGATTTCTCAGTTCGATTGATGTTACATTTAAGATCGATGCATTTTTGAAAAAAAAAAATGTTTGTCAAATGAATGATATTTAGTAAATTGATTTGAATAAAATGATTAATTAAGAAAATTAATAGGAATTATCTTCCTAATTGACCGTAAATATTGCATAATCAACAACTCATTAAATATTGTTTTTATTTGAAAAAAGTGAAGAATATGCTAAATGTAGGGACGGGATTATAAGATAAAATACTGTATTTAAGTTATTACTAATTGTCTCATAGTAGCTGTGGCACTTACCATCAGCTGGCATACCCATTAGCATAGCCTCCAGGCGTCCGTAGACGCGTTGCTTGGGCAAAGCCTCCTCGTCGTCGGGCTTCAGGGGATGTTCCGGCTTCCAGTTGCCATAGACCACAGCCTCCTGTATGCGCCCCTCACTCGGAACAGCCGCGTTTGCCACATCGCCGTCAATCTGCTCGCGCAGCAGCGGAATGTGCGTGTGCACCGTGGAGCTGGCCGGCACGGGAATCGCCACCGGCACTGGCAGTGCAATGGGTGCAATTGGGCCGAAGCTGGGCCAGCTCATGGGCCCTTGGCCGGGCGGTTGTGGCATTTGCATATCCGCGATGCGTATACGACCCCGTGGCCGAGGTGCTTGCAGCTGCTGGGCATCCGAGTCGATCTGGGCCAGGATTAGCTGGCAGCTGGATGCGGCCAAAAGCCAGCAAATCTGAAGACTCAACTGTTTGCTGGCCATAATCAAATTGGACTAAGACCCGTTTTTTGTACAACAGCTTCGAACGGTTTCAGTTCGATTCAGTTTCGGTTTCTATTTACTGAAATGATGTGCCACTTCTTAAGTAGATGTTGTTGTTGTTGTTATTGTTCTTGTTTTTGTTTTGTATCTTCGATTCACAGTTAGCTGCTTCGCTTTATTGTTACATTTCGTTGTTGTTGTAGTTGTTTCTGGTAGCTAACAAAATAACAACAGCAGCGCATTGTTCAAGATGGCTTCAGCTCTCAATTCCAACTGTCCATCGATATTCGCACTTTGTTGTTTTCAGATTTCAGATTTTTAGTTGTTTTTAGTTTTTAGCGCGTTTTCTGTAACTTGTTGTTTTGCACGTTTTGTGGTCTAAACGCGGCGGCTTCTGAACGGCAACTGATGTTGGCCAAAACAATTTGCGGCCGCTTCAGTTGCCACCAACACAGACTGGCCGCATCGGCCAGAGGAACATTCTTAGGCACGGCTATAGAAATAGTTGATTTCTTCAGTTTTCGCTTAATTATGCGCAAGAGCGTTAAAACTTAATGGCGTTGTGCTTTGGTGAAAATGCAGCGGATTTGATTTATTTCGCTTTGCCGCACAGCAGTCAATGGACGGGGGGACTCTACATAGTTATGCTTATATATACATATATGCTATATACTCAGAAGATTTATGCAAATTACTGGCCAAGTCACCGTTTGTGCTACTAAAAAGTTTGCTTGGCATCGTTTATGCGAAGTGTTTTTGTTCTTTTTCGAATTATTCGAAAATATCTCCAAAGTTTACGACTGTCGCTGAGGGCAACTTTTCACCAAATTGATTGGTTCAGCAACTCCAGCAACGGTAAAGCAGTTGTAGGCCGAAAAGTGAGAAATGTTTACAATAGATTTTTGTTTTTGCGTACCACCAAGGTATTAATATTTTAATGAGTTTCGAAAACTGATTTATTTAGTAGGCACAGAAAATTTCGTTTTTTCTATATATTTAAATATATATATATATATATTTTTTTTAAGTAAGATACGTTAGTTTAGTTTAGTTTATATTATATTTTTGGAAATCAATTCTTAACGGTTCATAGACCAGCTTATTGTAAAAAGTCCAGAAACAGTCAAGATCCCTAGAAATTTCTAATAAATATAAAGTTTAACAAATAAGGCGTAAGATTAAAGCTAAATTCTGTACCCTGTTCCGATTAAAAATACTTTAAATAGGGTGTGATAATTAGTTGTTGGATGCCCTGTTAAATTCCTGAGAATTACAAATATATCAGACAACAAACTTAAAAGTTAGTTAAGAAAACTGAAAGCTGCAGAAGCAACTTGCAAAATGTGTGTTTGTTACAATTAATTTTTTTAAATTTTGTTTTTTTTTATGAGCTATTTAGACAAAATTGAGAATTGGGTCAAATATTGTTATTTAAAAAGTTTATAAGTTCCCACATTTACGTATCGCAGAATTACTTTAATTACGATCTTAAGAAATTATTAATTTTACATATGTGGGAAAAATCGAATCTTTCATAGTTTTCTATAAAGACTGCAAGCTATTTTGATAAAGTATGGTATCTGGTTGGATACAATTATTTCACAGTTTTATGTCAAATAAAAAAATATGCATATTTATAGCTGAAATTTAGATTTAGATTTCCAGTGCATATTAACAGATGGGAGTCCATTGAGGCAGCTGTCGAGTGACTTCAATTCGAAACCACTCGTGAATATCGAAGCCAAGCCAAAACGTCAAGAGAAAAGCTATCATAATTATGCAACAGCTGGTCTGACGGGGCTGTCAAAAGTCTTTGACTGGGGCTTGTGCCACATGCACATGGAAAATTGCAGCGATAAAAACTTAAAAACTTAAATATTCAAAAAAAAAAAAAAAAACGATGCACCGTGGAATGGGATCAACAAACGGACATATGAGGTAATTTAAGCTGTGAAAAAAAATATTATAATAAAAACAAACCAACAGTAACTGAAATAAAAAACCCATTGCGCATTGTCACGTTTTGTGAACATTACAGAGTTGTGCACACAAATCCGAGCTGGGGATGGTATGGAAAAAATGGAAAAGCGTTGAATAATGTTTGCTTGGGGTCGCGTGTGTTTGGTATGATGGAAATTTTTGCTTTTCCGCTTTTATTGTGATTATTAGTGTTATTTATTTTTTTTATTCAACAAAACTTTCACGATCGTTAACATAAATATGTGTGCTGCGGGTTTTAAACAGATGTACAAAAAATGTTATTCATTAAATTTTGGGGAGCTGTTTTCAGAATGTATCGCAGAAATCACAGTCTTTCGGTTGGTTATGGTTTCCAAAGGAGGCAAGTGGTTAAGAATTTCGAAAAATGTGAAAAAAATGCAGCAGATTATCTGGATGATAGGTTGTTGTTGGACCGGCTCTCTACTGATTCTCCAGCAAGCCAATGTATTGGCCATTCTGATTGGCCACACGGCGCTCCTCCAGTTTCTTGGCAAAGCTGGGATCGTTCTTGGCACGCTGTTCTAGGCGCTCCTGCTGCAGCTTGATGCCAGCATAGATCTGATCCAGGCCCTTCTGTATCTCCTCCGGTATGGCGGGCGGTGTGGGTATGTGATCCCCGGTGGCACGGAATCCATTCTCATCGGCCGTGTATTGTACGTTGACCAGAGTACCTTCCGGCGATTGGTATGAGTATTGGCCATGCTGCACCAATACGCCATTGGGATTCGTATCAAAGTCCTTAAGAAAGCCCGTCTCCTCATGGATAATATTGTTGCCGGTCTCGTATTCGGTCTTATAGCTGCCATCCTCGCTCTGTTCCTTGTTATACTTCAGTATGGGTATCCAGGTGCTCGTCTCACGTGGATCCTCATGGCGATGATCCGGTTTATCATCGCGCGGAATGTTGTTGACATTTGGATGTGCATGATGCTGATGCTGGTGCTGGTGCTGATGCTGGGCGTGGCACGATAGGGCAAATAGTGTCATAAGTATCTGATAATTGAGATAACATTTAAATCGTATTAATCGGAAAGTTCAGAAACGCAGAAAATTAGTAATTTTAATATAATACAAAATCAATATAACATTTATGATTTTTTTTTTTATAAATACAATTTATTTTTATAAAATATGTAGATAGCATTTTTTTTTAAATCTTATTCAATTTTAATATATTTTAAAATTTTCAAAACGAGTTCAGATAGATATATGAATGTTTCCAGCTAAAAAAACAAATTGGCAATCCTACTTAATCCTACTTAATCATTTAATAAATATAGTTGAAGGATTTAATGACGGGATAATATTTAACGTAGAACATATATATATATTTAACATATATTTATATTTTATTATTTCGTTTTTAAAAAATGTTTACTTAAACATATTATTTTCTGTCATTTATTGTTCGAAAAATTGGCTGTTGTTCTTTGTATTTTAATTATATTTATTCATAAAAGCATTATGAAGCCTTTATATACATATATTTCTGTTTTCTTATTGCTAAATATTTTTTAATTTAATTTTTTAATTTTTGTAATTTAATTTATTTTTTGTCGAAGTTCGCGATAACTATTAATTATTTATTGATTTATAGAAACGGGTAATTTTATAAACATAAAACTTAGCTAAAAGCTTTAAAGATTCGAAGTTTAAGTCCGGCTTAGTTATTAAAACTAGTCATAAAGACTAATAATTTGAGTTTCATTTTAACACACTCATGAATGTATTCATTTAGGTGAAGAACTTACAAACACTTTCATTTTATTAAGCGTCGATTTTAATTCACTTGCAAGGATTTGTTGTAATTGTTAGATCTTGTGGATGCAGTTGCAGTTGCAGTTGCGCGTTTGATGCGTCGCCCGGTTTGGTTGGCAAGTGAAAGCTGCTACGGTTCGAACTGTGCTGCGGCGGCCCTATTTAAGAGCTTTATATAGCTGCGACTTTGTCTGCGCCTCCTGCGCTCGCAGCTGATGCCTTGGCCAAAGAGCCACATAAATAGAGACAGAGGCACAGATACAGTTGCAGTTACAGATGCATTTACAGCACAGATACACACATACATTTACAATAGTTGCAATTGCCATAGTTGTAGCGGCTGTCGCTGCTCTTTTAGCCAGCCTATTTTGTTGTTGTTGGTTCGCTAATTATTGTTAGGAGCCAGATCGTTGTTTGAAAAGTGGAAGTAAAGCGCTAGAGTAAATTGTACTAGGTGGTATACAAATTGAAGAATACAAATCTAATAAAGATAAAATTTTTTGGTTTTCTTATAATTTTTTCTAATAGCTTTTTTTTTGAATAATGTTTTTTTTTTTGTATAGCTTACATCAGGAAACATATCGGCTTACATATAAAATTTATGCATATGGTAATAGGCATGACAAAAGTGTGCGGATTTTTTGCGTCTGTTCGGTCGTTCATCTTCGTAATGCCGTTATTTAGAAATAAGCCAGAACGAGTTTTTTCTACAGGCTTCGACAACGTTTGTTGTCTTCGCCAAACGCAGCCGAAGCATGCAAAATGCTCTCCCAGCCAGTTAACATTTTTGCCACTCTCTCAGTTTGTAATCTCCCTCTCTCACTCTCTCTCTCTGTGTCGCTGGAACTCGCTCAAGTGGAGAAGACGTGGCTGCGGCTTCGTTTTCTTGGATTCTTGTAATTGCATTGGTGGTATTAGGGGAATTTGTGTGTGTGTGGTGTGTGGTGTGTGTAAAAGACAGTGACATACAACAATATTTGGCATAGACTGAGATGAAAATTGTTGTAATACTCGTGATGCTTTGGATCGGGTTTTGGGGTTTTTGTTTGTTTTCATTTTCGTTTTCGTTTTAGTTTTTCTGCAGATGAGGCAAGACGATAATTGAGTTCAATACGGCAATGGGTAATGTATCTTGGCAAATGTTAATTAGTTGTGGAAAATGGGTCAATCTGTAATGCTAATATCATGCAGAAACGAATACAGCGATTACTTGCCAATTTCAGCTAATATGCAAAGAAAACAAAACAAAATTTAATTCCAAAGATGCGAGAATCACTTGCAACACAATCCGAAAAGTTGAACAACCGCGCTGCCGGTTGAAGTGCTAGAGAGAGAGAGAGAGAGAGAGAGAGCGAGAGTGAGGGAGGTAGAGACAAAGAGAGCGTAAGCAAAAAAACTGGTCAAGTGCTGTGCTGCATGCCACACACAAACAACAACAACAACATTTTTAGGCCTGGCCGCCTGCGCAGCCACACCTCTTCGCCAAGTCAAATGGCTTCGTCTTCTTCGTGTTCGTCTACTGCCCACCCAAGCCAACATCGCTGCTAGCCAGATTATGCGCTTGGCTTTTGGGACCAGTTACCAGTTGTTTGGAGTGCCCGATGAGTCACCCCAGCTGAGGTAATTGTGCAATTTTCCCCACTTGGCTGACTCAAACTCAATGAAAACGAAAGCCGACAAGGTTAGAGCTCCAGAGCTGCATCCTCGCCTGCCTCGCACACTGACCCACTTTGTTGGCCATCCATCCTCGAACAACTAACTGGGTCTGCAGTCGGTCTGCGGTCGGTTGGCCATTGTTGGAAAATGTCAAATGATTGGCTGCTGCATTCTTTGGCTAACATTTGGTGTAGGTTGCATCTCCAGCTGGAAATTGTGTTCTTAGCCCGTGCGCCATTTGACATTTAAAGCCCAGTTGAGAGAAGAAGAAGATTGCAGACTGAGCTCTGAATACTGAAGACTGCAGACTGGTTTACACAGAGTACGGCGGTGGCAAGCGACGAAGCAATAAATTTTGCGGCAATTTCAAGTGTCATGATGTTGTGAAATTTCTTGTCATTTCGCATCTTGAGCTTGAATCGTAAATAATGCTCTAGTAATGGATGGAGATGTCTGTTGTTGATCAGCGCAATCAACGCCACTTGACAGACAGGCCACGTATACCCTCTGGTAATTGCCAATTCTAACCAGCATTTCATGAATTCTTTTCAAAGAAATTCCATTTTGATCCGATAGCGTAGATCTGATTTTGAATTCAGAATATAAGCCATAAAATTGTTTGAATATAATCTAACTTAAGATTTGTAAGTTTATTGACCGAACCAAATGATTTTAATAGAGCTTTTACCATATAATTGCTGATTATGTTTATCAGATATCCTTTGCACTGTTCAATTATTCAATTTTTCTCTTATAAGAGTTCCGATTAGTGAAATATTTAAATAGCGCAAGTGGCGTGTAAAAAATTTTAATTCAGTTTTAAAAGTACCCGTTGGCAGAAACATCGGTAGACTTTCCGCTATGTTTACTCTGCAATAGGTGTATAAACCCTAAAAGAAAATATTCACAAAAATAGAGGATAACAATAAAATATAGGCAATCGGACTCACCTTGGGGTATGGACACTTGTGGGGTAAATTGCCATATTTAATAATAGCGCTGTAGGCGATATCCAAGAATTTGTTTGTCAGTGAACTTTTATAGAACTGACAAAAATCGATATTAAATTCCAGTACCCTACGTAGCTTTGTCGGCTGTGTGTTTATTTTATATAGAATTATGGTAGCATTAACGTTATCCAATTCCTGAATATATTCTATATTCATATTTAGGAGTGATTGATTCCCTTTATTCAAAATGGTGCAATTGCGAAATGCGACCACATAGGAGTCTACATCGCAGTTTATGCTTCTCCATATCACGTTAATACGTTGTGCGAGCTATCAGACATTCAGAATAACATATATACATATAAATATTTCAATTAAATACGTACGTTTTGGGGAAGACAGATTATTGGCAATAACAGCGATAAAATATATAATTTGTCCATGGTTTAAACGATTCGACTGTTGCTTGTACAATGACAAAATATTGTTTAAAATTTAAATTTAAATACAGTAAATTATTCAGTAAATGTTGCTTAAATGCTTGTATCTATTCTATAAAAATAGTTTAACTTGAATTGGTATTAAAATATAATTACAATATTAAAGTTCAATATTCTAAGCAAATTATAAAATCTTTTGGTAGTGAAAGCTTTTTTATTTGTGTATATATATGTACATATAAAAAAGATATCTGTTGCCAAAACTTTTTGTGCAGAATATTTTAGTTATTTATATTTTTTGTTATAACAAAATTTATATTTGCTTAGTTTTTCTAAATCTCCCATTATCGGATAAACGTCCATTTAGAGATACATTTATGATCGGTTCGTTGGGTAGAAAGAAATCTAAATTGACTTTAAAATCGTGTTTTGGCAAAAAGTTGGGCAGATTATCTCCAATGCTCATATTGTAATAGTAATAGAAACCCTGTAAATATTTACATGACATAGATTGTTGCAAGAAAGTTCACGTCTAAAGCTCACCTTTGGCTGTGGACATTTTTTTGGCATATTACCATACTTCATCATGCTGGTATAGGCGGCCCTTACAAACCTGTTCTGATATGTACCTTTAAAGAACTGACAGACATCCATGTTCAACTCGAAGGCTTTGTAGAACTCCTTGAACGGACGGCGTGGCAGGAATAAAACAAAACTGGCATTGAATTGATCAAACATGCGATTATATTCAACCTCGGCCGTAATCATTGTCCCGGCAGAGCCCACGATGAAGCATCTGTGGAATGTGACGAAATTTGCGTTTACAATGCAATCGAAGCTATTCCAACGGATTACTAGACGCTGTAAATGGTTTGTGCTTTTCAACGAAGGTTTCGTTTTTTAATATAGGTTATTGTAAATACCTTAGCTTCTGGACGGGCAATTATAAGCAGAAGCGTTAAAATATATAAATTATCCATGCTATCCAATTTGTTGGCCTGGTTAATTTTTAATGTCGCACTTGTGGCTTGAACAACGATTAAATATGAAATTGTTCAGCAAAATTAGTGCAGTTATTGTTTTTTGAGTGCCGAGATAAGAGTTGTTGATTTCTATTTTTCGATTTGGTTAAATTTTATTCGCATTAGGTATTTGGAATAATAAGCAACTTCAATGGTATCTTAAATGGCCTCTATTTATCCATTATACGACCTTTAAGCGTAATATTTAAATAACATTGATTTTGGGCATAAAAGTTGATTTGTGTCATTATGAGGCTGACAGGCACAAAGCTTGGTATAACATCTTCTACGCTTATATTATGATAGTAAATCAAGCCCTATAAAATATATATTTTTAGTAAACAGAACAAAGTTTATTATAAAGCACAGCTTACCTTTCTTATTGGACATTTACGAGGCTGATTGCTGGACTTAATTATAGAACCATAGATCTTTGAAGTGATGCCTTTCCGTGAGAGCTCGGATATAACACTACAACCATCAAGAGAGTTGTCAAATAGTTTTCGATAAGTTCCAGCCGGTGAGTGTTTCGTCGAAATGAGGGTATAAACTTTCACCGATCTTAGTTCTTGAATCAAATTGAGTTCTACATTTAGATCGGAACGTTTTGGCTGCACCACATGACATATGTAGGCGGATACAAAATCGTTATGAACGCCACATTCAAAGGAATTCCAACGAAGCTTCAAAGATCTCACCTGTGAAAGGTGATATATATTCTTAGCATACCACTAACATTTATTGGGTTTTCAGCGTGCCTACCTTGGCCAAACTGTCACTCAATGTAAGGCATACTGTGAGTGTTACCAGTATCCGGCAGTTCCGCACCAATGGACGACACATGTTGTTCTCTTGTTTTAAAATGGTAAATGTATACTAATTCTAAAATATTTGCATAAAATGTGTTTTACCCTTTGTTTTAAATAATTACTCAATTGTTAGAGATCAATGATGTGAATCAAAAATGTTGAGTGGGCTAAAAACAGTGGAAGTGGTAAAATAGTTTAATTATGTATGCTTTTATTTTTAACAGTGCCAGAAAGCACCAACTATTCAGGAGCACGAATTCATTGCATACTTTTCGGCTTATCAATTTTATGTAAATATGACAATTTATAATTTTATGTTTCTACCCGAATCTAAAGCAACGTAATTCTTAGTTTTGAGAGCTTATGTTAATATAAACATAAATGGTTTATAAGAATTTTCTTTTCTTCATAAGCTCTTTTGCTTTTTCGTGTAAACGCCCTAAAACAGAGATATTCAGCACCGATGCAATCTTAGGCAAAAACCAATTGAAGCGTATTAGAAAATCGGATTCGGTTAGAAACGGGGGCAACGACTCCACAATTGTGATGTTCTGCGCATGATAGCGACCCTTAAAATAAAAGAAATTATTAAAGTAGTTATCCTAACTATCTTGAACTGTCGTGTTTAGCCTAAACTTACCGAATAAATGGGACATTGCATCGTTTTATTTCCTAAACATGTCATAGTACTGAGTATCTGAAGGAGTGTCTGTCTTTTGCGCTCTCGCAACACTTTGCACAGCTCAAATGTGACATCCACAGCTTTCTGAAATTTTCTTTTCTTTGGATTCGGTATAGATATCTCCAGATGGCCATTTAAACTTGTGATTTTCTGCAGCAGCACCAGTTCTGCATAGATGCTTCTATTCTGAGGTGGATTCGCTTTGCAGATCGCCTTGGAAATGTATTTCGAGTTGGCTTCACATCCAATTTGCCGAATAACTGCAAAGTAGCCCATGGGCTAAATATACAAGATATATATTTGTCTCTCTTTTGTCTCAGTCTTTTCTTACCGGTAAGGCCTGCGCTGAGATGCCTAGCCGCCAAATGCTGGTTATTAGAAAGATGCACAAACTGATTTTCAACATTCCGCTGAATGTTTGCACCTCCAACTGAACAAACGTCAATCAGTCGCTGGCATTGGACTTTTCCGATAATAAAGTGATTTGGCCGTTTAATTATTGGAACGCCAGGTCCATTAAATATTTGTTTGTGCTATTTAAATGGTCATTTGTATGCATATTTTCGCATATCGATGCGAGGGGGCCTAATTACATTGTTCTTTATAATAGCCACAAATGGCAAAAGTACATCCATTAAAAACTATCTATGTAAACAAAAAAAATTTTAGAGTTAAAAACTTTCAAACATTTTGTAAGTACTCAATGAACGGAATGAGTGCACATATTTAAAATGATCAGAAAATTTTAAATATTTTAACAATAATCTACTAAAAGTAAAAAACTTTCAATTGCATTTTCTGTGACAATTTTAATACTAGTTTTTTTTTAATCTTTATCATAAGATATGCATCTGGAACAGTTTTTTACCCTGAATCCATGAAAATGCGTTTTGTGCAAATATAAGTAACAGGCAGAAGAAAGCATTTCCGACCCTATATATTATATATTTATTCTTGATCAGGTTAAAGTCGAGTTCGAGTCACTTTCAAGAATTTGGTTTAAATTAATATTTTTGTATACTTTGGAGCTGAACTGAAATCTATTGCAAAAAGTTTCTTTAAGTTGGAATATGTTACAAAATTAACAGATATGCTAAATTTAATTTAATTTAAATTTTTTTAAATATTAAATAAATAAAATATGAATAAATTTAAAAATAAAATCTATACATTTTTGTGAATCGCTTATGGAATTCTTAAGCTTATAAGGGCACATATATCAACTAACTGCAAACACCTCGGAATGTTGTGGTATTTGCAATGAAACTGATGCGTAAACGAAACCGAGGCGATCAATGCCAGTTACTGCGGTTGCGCAGCGATTATAGCATTTAGATGAAATTGGTTTTAGTATTGATTCGGTTTTGGTGTCCGCCATGTGTGTAAACAGCATCAGCATCATTATCATGATGAGCAGCAGTCTCATCAACCGCAAGTTGGCGTGAAGGGCAGTTGGGTAATTTTGTAAGCGCCACGAGGCTGAGAAATACTCAAATACTCATTTTATAAGTGAGTGCTATGCAGTGCAGTATGAGTGCTTGTTAAGTGGAAATGAGACACAAACTTAATTGTTCAATATTTATTCATATATTTATTGCTTCTTCGTTTCTTTATTTTTTTTTTGATTCGGGTATTCAGGTGTGCCTGTGTGTGTGTGTGAGTGTGATTGTGTCTGTGTCAATGTCAATGCCAAAATGACATAAGAACTGAATTCTTGCAAACCCATCGTATGGCTCGTATGGTATAGGGCAGTGCTGTGCTATCTCCATCCAGTACGTAATACTTTATACGATATAGGATATACATACATACTTAATGCTAATTACTTAAATACACAATGACGCAACTATTGCGGCGCAACTGGCAGATGATCGCCCTCGGGCTGGAAGCCATTCTCATCGGCCACATATCGCAGGGTGATGATATTGCCATCGGGATCACTGTAGCTGTACGATCCAGTTTGCACCAGCACGAGCTCTTCGTGCTCCTCAATTACCTGGCCCTCGCTGGTCTCCGTCTTGGGAACAATTATCTTCTTCAGGTAGCCGATGTTCTCCACCCGTATGCCGTTTGAGGTCTCATAACTGAGAAAGAGGAACTTAATTCAACTTCTTTCCATAGGGTTTGTCCAAAATCTATTCTCACCTGCTGTTGAAGCTGCCATCGGCATTGTTCACATTATCCTGCTTGATGATGCTGGCCGGTGTTGTTGTTGTTGTTATTGCTCCGGCGGCGCGGGCGTCCTGCGGACGTGCCAAGACATAGGTGAACAGCAGAGCTGAGCACAAGACACACACGAATTTGTACATTCTGTTACAATTGCAAATGGTATCGGGATTATCCTGATATTATTCGTTATTTGTGGCACGGGGGGCGTGGCAAGTCGATTCCAGCGAGTTAATGCACAACTGTTGTCTGACCAACTGCCGCTCGGTCTTTATATACCATCTCGTTGACGAGGGCGAGCACCTGATTCGCACTCGCACGCACCGCGACAACTTCGGTTGCCCAAGCTAACGATTACGATGGGCGCACTAGATAAGAAACAGAGAGCGTCAAGTACTCGTACTTTATCGTACAAAAAAATAAAAACAACAACAACAAAATGATGAGCGGGCGCTCCTTCGTCTCATTTCAGCTTTGTATACCCTGTAGTCAAATTTGAGCTTTAGGAATATACAGCACTCGACATTTTTATGAGGTGTTCTAACCCTGAAGAAAATTAAAATATAGAATGGAATAAAATAGAGTAGAATAGAATAGAATAGAATAGAATAGAATAGAATAGAATAGAATAGAATAGAATAGAATAGAATAGAATAGAATAAAATGCAAAAAAAAAATAATCATAAAATAAAATAAAAATATTTGCATTTTTATTTGAAAGAAAAAAAATATATATATTTGTGCTGTTCAAGTGAAAAATTTCATTTATTTCGTGTTTTTTTTTTTATTTTATATTGTTAGAGAACGTGTAAGTTTTAAGTTAATAAACCAGAATGTGAAATAATAATAGAAATAGGGTATCTATAAGTCGTACCCATAGATTGAAACACATTGTTTTGTTTTGTTTTGGTGTGGCCATCGTTTGAGGTTGTTTTTTATTGTCCATTTCGCGCGTCTGTCCGATGAGTAAACACCGCCGCACCGCCAAAGAGATGAAGATGAGACGACGATGTCAACGGGTGATACCCGAAGCTGGGACTACGACAGCTCAGCTGTGACATATCTCTGTCTTCTGTCGCCAAGACGATGTTGATGGCATTGCCAATCCGAGCTGGCAGCTACGTGATTTGTTTGCGCAGAACATAATTCTCTTTGAAGCACTGTAAGTTCCGTTGAATTAATGGGGATGTGGGGGAAGTTTTAAGCGGCAGGCTGGGCAGAGGAAGTTGGCTAAAACAGCCGTTAAGGATTTGAGTTAGCTGTGAATTGCGAGCTCAAACAGTACAGGGTATCAATTAGCTTATTCGCAAGAAATTGGTTCTTTTATTCTTTCATTCATTTGGGCAAATGCAAAATCCATAGTTTTCTAATGCGAAGCACGTTTCAATTATGGAAACAATTTGACGGAGACATTAGAGCACTCATAAATACGCAGCTGGGCTAACGGTGATCGCGAATAAAGAGGTAATAAAAAATTTAGAGTACGGGCATTGTTCAAAAGGTGATAACGTCGGGCATTACGTATACGCAACGAATATTACCTAGGGGTCAATGAACCTGAACTGTGACCAGAACTTATGGAACATGTCTGTAACCTAAAAAAAACAAATGATTTACGGTTCACTTTTTAATTTAAATAGTTAAAACGCTTCGTCTCAGAACCTGTTTGCTAAAAAACTAATTAGTTCTAGAAAAGGTGGCCAATACAGAACTTTTTTTTCTTAATTTCAATATATTCTTAAATTGTAAACTTCAGTTCAGAAATGTCAGAAATGTCAGTTTAAAAATCTGTTTAACAGCTGCTCGCTAATACAATGAAATCATACGGAATTAACACTTTCGTTTTCTGCTTTGATTACATAACACAAAGTCTAACTACAGAGTATTTCTGATATTGTTAGGCCAAACATTTGCCTTCAAACCAACTAACTAATAAGGTCTGCTGCCTAGTTTTGAGATACACTAGCACACAGGCCCATGTATTTGCCAATTAGAACCCTATTACGAAGAACTTAACAAGTTTATTCTTTGGCTTTTGCAAATGCAGAATTGCAACCGAGCAAAGCTGCTAACTAAGACAAATTAAATACACAGATTTCGCATTCAGCTGCAGATCACGCCAGGTAAATATACAAAGTTCGAGAGAATTTTGCAAAACTGAGCCGCTTTTAACTTTTTTTGGGCGAGGCACCCAAAATGAATGTGCCCAAAGAAGAAGAACGCGTTTCAGATGCCCGTTAATGGCCAGAAAGTTGCGCAACTGCCATTAAAGTAAAGTATTCAATTATTCAAAACACGTTTCAATTACATTTCGCACTATCGAGAAAGTAATCAGCGTACTCGAAAATAAAAACATTTATGGTAAATTCTTTCATTCTTTTTCTATGAAAATTTTTAAACTTTTTTAAGGTTGATAACATAACACTTAGTGGATAGATGTTTAGATAAATGTATTTAATTTGTCAATTTACTAGTTTTTGTGTATATTTTTGTATTATTCAGATAACATTAAGTTGACTCGTTCAGTTCTTTTGGTTCACAGTTGTTTGATTTTACATTATCGATCACATATATTATCGATCACATATATGAGCACTTTGATTCCATTTAATGCCGCTCAGTGCTCGGGTTATAAGGATGTTCTTCCAGATATTTGAGAGTTTTCAATACCGATTCTGGCGTTGGGGGCGGGGTCGGCAAATGTTCGCCGACTGGCCGATATCCATTTTCATCAGCTGTATAGGATATGGCGTAATTATTGCCATCGTCGCCAGGAAATGCGAAATGTCCTATGATGGCCTCGCCGTATTTGTCCTGACCGATTTGTTTTAGTTCACCGTTCTGCGTTGCTTTCGTGCCATCAAGCAGCTCATAACTTTTGGTTATAGAACGTGTTAAAACTGGTCGAAAGTTGATCCAAATTTGAACTTGATAAACTTACTGATAGTGAAATTTGCCATTGTATTCCACATTAGCCTCGTTCGAGATAAAATCTTCGTTGTTAGCTGCATGCGTCACAGCCACAAATAGTGCACATAATAAAATTAGTTTCATTTTAGCAATTTGTTTATTTAAGTCCAGAATTTTATATCCACGTCGTGCAAATGTCTCGGGGCGACTGACATTTGCTGGTCTAAGCAAACAGACTTATATAGTGTGATAGTAAAATCAAGAACTGAAAAACGAAAAAACAAATAAACATGCGAAACTAATAAAATACCTGTACTAAAATATTTAACATATTTTTAAAGTTGCTGCAATAAATAATATTGAACTTGTTTGGTTTGTTGTTTGGGTCTGTTCAGAATGGGTGTGAAATTTGGTGCAAACCAGTTGGGCACGTGTTCTATAGCTATGGAAAGCCTCCGAAAGTCTAAAACAATTTCACATCAAATATCTAATAATTATAACTTTATATTATTTTTGATTTGATTTTAATTTTTATTATTTGTACTCAAATTCTTTTTATTTAATATTTAGTTAGGGTATGGGTAGTTCGGTGATGCTTTACATTTTAGTTTATGTGTAGACAATGTGCATATCTGGCTATGTAGTGCCTGTCATCAACGTCAGCACCCGATTCTGGTTCTTTATGGAACCAACTTGACCACATTTTTTGGCTAGCTCTGGTCTAACCAAATATTCAATTAATTTGCATACAACAAATTTGTCACTATTGCCTTGAAATCTAAAAAAAAAAAATTTTTTAAAAATTAAATACAAAAGAATAGCTTTCATATACTATTTTTAAACATCTGTTATAAAGCAAGTGTTTTACTTATTATGATTGAAAACCCCCATAAAGAGATTATTAATTGCTGATATTTCTGATTTCCGGTTCTTGTGTTTTTGGCGATTGATGGGTTATACCAAAGTTGTCTGAAGGAAAACAAGTTCATTTTTTCTTTTTTTGGCAAAGAATCTTTAATTCTTTATTTGCAGCTAAGGATATAGATAATTGTGTTCTTCTCATATGTTTACATTAGTTGAGATGCACAAAAAAATAAACCAACAATTCGTATAAATGTATGCATATGTATGTATAAGTAGGTACATTCTTGTCATCCACATTGCTTATACTCGTATTCTATGCAAAAGATTTTAGTTATATAGACTATTTACACAAGAATTGCTGTGCACAATAATTTGATTATTATAGAATAATTCATTATTCATTCATTATTTTTTTTTACATTTTCTTCTTGATTTCATTAATAAATCGATGATATCACATGAGTCCGAAAATGGCAAAGTTCCGGCGACTAAAAGATCTTAAGAACAGTATAGGTTGAAAGATAAAAAAGATTAGTTGAAATTCGAGTAAGGCATTAGGAAAAATTTAAGAAACGTCTGGGTGAGTGTGCGTGTGTGTGTGTGTGTGTGCAAGTTGTGTTCTTCAGTCAGCTGCTCGATGTTGGTGTTCGCTTCAAGATATATTTTTTTTTTTATCATATACGGATCAGCAGCAAATTGCTTCATTGGGTGTAGAGTATCAGAGTCGGTTGCATGGTCACTTTCACCTCCATTTCCCCATTGGCATAAACTTCAGGAGCTGTGTTTTCTGTTCTTCTGTTTTAACGACGACGCTGTGCTGGTGGCAGGCTGAGCAAATAGTCGAGCGCCTTCTGGATCGCGGGTGGGATTGGTGGCGGAGTTGGCAAATGTGCGCCCTGCGGCTGGAATCCGTTCTCATCATCGGCCGCATAGTTAAGAGTGATCAACTCTCCTTCGGGTGAGGTATACGAAACGGAGCCCTTCACAATGATCACATCCGTTGAGTCTGGTGAGGTGGCCTTCTTCACGGTGCCAGTTTCCTCAGCCTTGATGCCATTGGCCGTTTCGTAGCTGCAGATAAAATTTAAATTTCAGAACAAGCTTTTTTATTTTTCTTCTTAAATCAATATAATTAAAAACATTTTTTTTGGCAATTCCCAAATTAAATATATTTCACCTTGAAAGCTGTGAATAAGTTGATATTCTTTTATCTGCACTATGGAAAGGGGTATTTATATTGAATGGGTGAATATGTAACGCACGAAAACGATTTTTTTTTACACAAAACCCGTTTCGTTCGTCTGTCTGATAGACCTCAGCAAGTGTAAAAAAATAAAAAATATTTTTTAACAGTTATTGATATTGCCAGGGTATTAATATTTCGGCACTCAAAATATTTGTTGAATTTGTTGCCTTTTTTGTGGCGCCAGTCGAATTATTTATTTGTTTATTTATGTATTTATTAACATTTAACTTTTATGTGCGGACTTGTTAACCAATGGAATTGCTTATAACAGGTAAATTGTTCATAAATTCATATTAAAGTTGCTTAATTTGCATTTGAAATTTATTTATATTTAGATTGGTTTGAAGAACCAAAAAATATATGCACAATAAATTTGGGATTTATGTAGGTAATAACAATAGAAATATTCGATAATATATTGATCCAAAATATTATATCGTTGACATTTTAACGAATTGTGAAGTTTATATATTTCAAATATAATTTAAATGTGCAACTTAAAAAAAAATTTTTTTTAAATTAAAATTTTAATATATTTTTTTAACAGTCAAGTAAACTGTATCTCTAGATCTGAAATATACAGCTTCAAATCTGTTAATTTAAATTATGCCCAAGAGTATGCAATATGTTACAATCGAAAAGCTGGTTCCGTTTTTGAATTCATTTAAATGGTCATTTGTTAACTGGTTCCGTTCGGTTTGGTTAATATGAACTTACGCATAATTGTAGGCGCCATCCGGTTCGATATTTGATTCTTGGCTGATAATCGCAATGGGCTCTCCACCCTGTTGGGGCTTAGGGGCTGCCTCCACCAGGCAGAGCAGAGCAGCAGCGATCAAACAGAGGGCAAACTGCAAATGGGTTAGGAACGGAAATTAATTCAATTTACGTAAATTGGCAATTGTTTATAATTAACGAGCGCTACAACAGTAGACATCGGAGGCTGTTTTGAAGAAATCGTGAGCTGCTTTTATGTATTTTTTTTGTGTGTATTTTGCTTTTCATGTAAATTATTTGTTATTTTGTGTTGTGTTGAAACTTGGCTCATCGCTTTGCCAAGTTGTTTGATTTATGACTCTTGTTTACATTGTTCTCAAACATAAACTATGTATTTGGATATGTGTTAATTTGCCACAGATATCTTAAGGTCGTCAAATAACTAGACGCCAATTAATATTTAACACATACGATTTACAGCTCGTTTTCCATGTGTTATAGTAATTATCTTACAAATGCATGGAAAAATTGTGGGGCGTGGAGAATAGAGATGAGCGTGAGTTTTTTTTTAAAGCTGTGTTTATTTCGTGCGTGAGCGAAATTGTACAGTGGAATAGAAAACTGTCGTGAGCACATAAAAATTATAAAAATATTTCTATATATGAAAATTATGAATTATTATAATTTAAAAATTGTACTTAAGATAGGGACATTTGTAGGCTATTTAAACAAATATATATAAAAAAATAATAATAATAATAACATTTCTGTGTTAATATCAAAGGTTACCCAGGGTACTGATTTATACTATTGCCTGTATTTTATTCTTTCTTTTGTTGCCTCAAATTGGGTGTTTACATACGCTCGTGTTGCAACTAGGGGAACTAGGGGGCAAAAACTTGGTCTCTGTTTAAGTACAGTCTGGTCGTCTCTTGAGCAATTGCCATTGGTCGAGTGGGTTACGTTTCTTATATTTCAGTTTGGCTTACGCTTTTAGCCAGATAGACAGCTGCCAACTGAGCATAACATTCGAACATTTGTTAGTCTCGCCTTTTGCGCCTCTGCTGCTAAATGTCTTCCAGTTTTAGCTTCAGCCCAGTTTTAGCCTCGGCCTCAGCTTGTCCAGTTGCACAGTTGGTGTTGTTGTTGTTGTTGTTGACCTTTGCATTGCATGCCGGCTGCATGTTTTTTGTTTTTCTTTTTTTTTTTGGTTTGGTTTTGGCATCGTGCTCGAGCCTTTTAAGTGGCTGCTTCGTCTCCAGCATTCATTAATTGCTGTTGCCATTTCGGCAGGGATTGCCAGCGACTTTTGGCCATTTGCTAGCCAAATGGCTGTAACAATTGGTAAATAAACGAACGCGGAACCAACACCTTCAACTTAGCCGTTGCGTACCTTAAGCTATGTCGGCCTGCTGCCTATAAACTAAAGTTGTTTTTATGTATTTTTTTTTCTTCAGGTATGCCTTAAAATTTTTGATTGATTTACGACTTTGTTGTTGAAAATGCCAATTTTACGCACTGAAGGCCTATTTTTTCTTTTTGTTGGTTTATGGATCTGTCGTAATCGTTTTTGAACTGGACTCACACAAATTTGGTCATATTTTTTTATGTATTGCTATATTAATCAACAATTTTTTTTATTGTATTTAAACAGAATTCTAATTGGTATGAAAGAATCTCTTAATAAAAATTGTTGTGTAGGTCGTGAGAAGAAAAGGTAACAGACGTTCTATTCTCTACTATAACTTGTTTCGTAATTGGCAATTTCTTGGCTTGCATAAAGCTTATAAATTTTTATTTAATATAACTTTTACTTAGAAACCGAATTAAACTACGCAATACTCTGATGATTATTGTAGGATGTTTTTTGGAACAATATTTAAATTTATCTCTTAAAATGGAATTTGGGGAGAAGCAGGAATAAAAGAGCCACGCTTAAATTTGATACAAGGTATGTTTTAGTTGAGCACTTTTTTATAAATCTCTAACACTTAAAGGACTGTTTTAATTTTGTTTTTCATAAACAGCACTTTTATGCATAGGTAATATAATTGATTATGTGCCATGTCTATTGGACATATTGGGCTGGCTTTAATTTGTTCCTTTCTTCTCCTTTTGACCGCTTAATGCACACACACACACACACACTTACGCTTTTCATGTTGTATAGCAGTTATTTGGTTCGGTAATATAATCCAAAGTTGGGACTATCCTTTCCGGCGATCGGCGCAACACACTTCACACTTGTTGTTAATTGAACAAAAGATTTTTTAATGATGCCCAAGTGCCGGCAACTGAGTCTATTTATACGAAAAGCCCAAAGACGACTTCGACGGGCGACGTCGTCGACGGCAACAACGACGACGACGAAGCTGCAAATTCAGCGGGTAAAGCATCGCACATGCAAGATGCAAAAACACAAAAAAAAAGAAAAAAAATAAATGAATAAAAAAATAGATATATAAAAAGTAAACTAAAAGATTCATCGTCGTCGTCGTTGTGGCTGCTAGCGTTAGCGTCGCAGTCGAAGCTCGCGTTGTTTGAAAAGAGCAGCAGCGGCAGCAACAGCAACAGCAACAGCAACAGTTACAGTTGTTGTCGTGCTGCTGCAAGTGGAAAACAGCATCACCAGCTGCACAGGTGACTAAAATAAATCGGTACTTGGGGCGTTTTATAAGCCCCTCTAGGCGCACGCCTCTGGCTGCTCAGCTCAGCTGTTCTGTGCAATTGAGAATCAAATGCAAAACTATGTTTATGCAATTGTTTTAAGTTGCGGATAGTATTTTTTGCATCGATTTTCACTCGTCCGAGCCGGTTAGCTGCATCAGCAGCGCGCCCTTTGGCCAATAAATTTAACTGGTACACGTTTGCCTGACATATGCAAGATCAACAAGTATCTGAGCCCATTTGTCAACGACAGGTGCGTCACACAGAAGCGGAATCTATAAAATAGTTTGTGTTTTTATCGACAACATCGCCCTCGCGGCGTTTTCCACCCAGACTAGGCACATTTAAAATTTGTGTTATTATTTACATTTATTGGGTAAGTAAAAAAATTGCATTTAAATACGTGGCCACTAATCGCCAAATGCAATCAAAGTCAGGCAGTGGCAACAGCGACGATGCTCAGTGGGACAAAAGAAATCTGCAGCGATTCAAATAATTTTGTTTCGAAATACATATATATAATATATAATATGGGCGTATATGTATATAAAAGGCATATAAAATATATAAAAGGCATATAAAATATGTATAATATTTGATGGTGAGTTTACGCTTTATGGAATTACAAAAGATATATTATAACAAAAAAGGTTTTTTAATATGTAGCTGTGTATAACCTATTTTTATTTTCTGAATTTTTTATTACAACAAATGATAGGATTATACTAAATTAAAAAAATTTATTAAAGAACGAATTCTACTTAACATTTGCAATTCAAATAAAATCACTGTGCAACCACAGTGCGCCCAAATTCGGGCTCAGGGCATTCCGTTGTGTTTGTGTATCTGTCGGTGTGTGTTGTACTGGGGTCAAAATGCCAAAAATTGCTAAACGCGAAGAGGCCGCTGCCGCTGCCGCTGCTGCTGCTGCCAAAGTGTAGGCGCGTCTAATGAATAGTTTGGGTCGGCTTGGCGCTGTGGGGACACAAGCGCAGACGGCGACAGAATTTCGTGACAAGATTGTCCCAAAGATTGTTGCCATATTGTATTCCAAGTAGTGTTTGTTGTTGTTGTTGTTCAGACTGTGGCAATCAGCAAAACAATTGCCAGTTAGTGGAAGCTCTGAAAATGTTGCTGCCTTCTAGTTTTTGGGGTCTGGTCTATTGTTATTGCCTGTTGACTAGTGTTAGGCAGCGCTTTATAATTATGAAGACATTCAACTGCATTAATTTTAATATTTATTATACTATTTTTTTAATGGGTTTATTTTAAATTGCGCAAGCAGCAGCAAAAACAGCAATAACAACAACTTCTAAATTAACTATTTACGCCGTACAAAAAGATTCTCAGCTTGCAAGTTCGTTGCCTAAGTCTTTTGATTTTAAAGTAAAAATATAAAAAAAAATTTATTTAATTTGTGTATAAAACTAAAATTTAAATTTTTCGACAAATGTAAACCTTGAAATATTACGCATGACTTCTCTAATAAGCTAACCAAGCGGCAATTACCGCAAAATGTCAGTTGACTGGCTGGCCATAAAGCATAGAACAGATGCCTCATCTCCCGCTCATCTCCATCCACTGACTTTGACACGCGCTGTGCAGCATTTTATTGCTAAGTCTTGTTGGCCTTGAAGATCGTGTCATCTTCTGTATGGCAGGTAACGCAATTTGTTTTAGCTCTTGGTGCCTCCTTTGGCTGAATTGATATTTCATTGCGTAAGAGTCGCCCAAACTGGCGTGGCCTGGCTTCGTCTAGACCTAAACGGCCGGACATGGCCGGCATAGTTTTCGGCACCCAACTGCAGCCACTTGTTTAGTGTCTAATGCTAATGTCAATGCAGGCATAAATAAATAATTGCAAATAGCAAACATCGCAGCAGTAGTCGAACCAGTTGCTGTGCTTAAATGTCAGTGGTTTCGGCCATGTCGAGAATCTTTAGCTACTGCACAAAGCCCAGCTCAGCTTTTCAGCTCAATTCAGCTCTGAAATGGTCAGCTCTGGTAATGCACCCAAGCAGAGCAGTCCAATATAATGCATTGCTTGAACATGTCTGAATTTCATGGTCAAGGAGCAGCTTAAAGTTAGATCATAATTTTTACTAGATCAGTTTCATGGGTAAATATTGAACTTGTAATTGAAACCAATTCAGAAGTGATTGCACTTCACTTAAATATGTTAAATATGTTAAATACAGATATATATATAGATATTATGCACTTTGGGCTGGCATTATTAGCCCGCCTCTTATTTTTCATATTGATGTTAATCCGTCTGTGTATCTTCATATGCCACGCTGAAGGCGAAGGTGAGTCTTCGTTATGCAAATTAACTCATAAATGCTAAAAGTTAGTGGAACTCAAAACGTGTTGTGTGGGTTTTGTGTGGGTGGAATATTTAATGGCAATTAGTGTTAATTATACAGAATATTTAATTTGAATATTTTATCAGCTGTCATAAACGACAACTTTTTGATTTTTTTCTCTTTTTCGACTTGACAATTTTCGAATGTTGACAGCCATTTTAATATTGAAATAGTTCTAAGTAAGTTAAAAGAATCTAAACTTACCATATATTCAATTATTTTCCCGGGAAATCTTTTCACACCAATAATTAAAAATAAGTGTTATGCCTCGGGTCTCATTAGTTTTCAGAGTGTGTTAAATGGAGTTTTGATATATGTTAAATAATGCACATTGAATAATTAAAGTTTCAGGCACGTGTACATTTTGGAATATTGATTAAATTATTATTGTAGTCTGTGATAAATTGTAATTTATTGAAATGTATATTTGATTTTTACGTTGTGTGTAAAATTTAAATTTGCTTCTGTGTTTAGTTTATATTAGACAAGCTGTTGCATTGTTGCAATCTCGGCTATTGTTGCACATAGTTCGAGTTGGTTGCTATTCTGTCAAGCCGCACGCGAAATGTGAAGGCCAAAAGCACAACGGCCAGTGCCGCCCCTACACCTCCTCGAGCGCCTCATTTTATTGTTGGTTGTTGAAAATGTAAACATATGTGTACACTTTATGACATAAAAAACAATCCCCAATATAAACACCCATAAAAGTGCCAAAACTCAACAGATTTTTTTGATTGAGTTCATTCTGGTCATGATTTATCATTTAGATCAATTCTACATTAAAAATTAAGGCATTTAAAAAAAAAATTTTTTAATTTTTTTTGGAAAAAAGCATGTAAATTCCCCTTGAATATTTAACAAAAACTTTTTTTCAAAATTTAAAATTTCGAGTTTGCATTTTTTATCAAATTTTAATTTTTAATCAAATTTTTTGTCAAAAATCATGCAAAAAATGACCAAAATTTGGACATGTAAAGATCTTGGACCCAAAGGTCTCATATTTCAAACACCCATAAAATTGCCAAAACTCAAATGATTTTTATGGTTGAGGGCATTCTGGTTATGATTTTTCATTTCGATTGATTTTACATTTAAGATCAATGCATATTTAATTAAAATTTTTTTTTGATTTTTTTTGGAAAAAAGCATGTACTCCCCCCTTGTATATTTTACAAAAAATTTTTTTTCAAAATTTAAAACTGCGAGTTTGCATTTTCAATCGATTTTGCTGGCCATAAATAGTAGAAAAAACAACATTTAACCCGATTCTGAGGGGGTCAAATTTT
>SCDY01001697.1:0-24426 GCA_004143825.1 Drosophila micromelanica
GTTAGGCTTTTAGCGTTTAATACCTTTTGTACTTCTGTTGACACTCGATTTGTCGACTTTTATATAAATAAATAAATAAATAAATAAATAAATAAATATTTATGTATATATATATGTATTTCCACATTAACCAAATTTGGTAAACTGACGCAGAATGTGTGACATGGCAGCCGGATTGTCAGCGGGCACCATATGCCCGGCCCGGTTCACCCAGAACATACTGAAATTGCCGGCTGTCTTCTCGTAGCCTTCTAGTATGCGATCCACGTCGATGGCCACGCGGGAGCTGCTCAAATAGGCATCCTTGTCGTTCCACTCCATGTCGGAAATCCAGTTGACAGCTCCGGGCGTGGCGCAAATCAGATCCAAGCCACCCGAGAAGACGCCCACCTTAACGGTTGAGTTGTTGAGCAGCTCCTCAACTTAACCAATTGTAAAAGAATCACATATGAATACTACAGATAATGGTATATATATATTCTATAGTTCATACCGATATGTACAGCTGGCTTCATAAAGTCGCCCATTAACCTGGTGAAGGTGGTTCCTCCCTGGGCGCCCCATTTGACGCCCGTGGTAATGTTGAGGGCTGTGGTAACCGGTCCAAGCATCAGATCCTCGAGCAGCTTATCCCGATTCTCATCGATGTCAAAGTGCACCAGAGTGCGGTACATGCGCTCTGGAATCTTATATTGATTAACTGATACTTCAGCTTTGTACTCGAGGCAACTCACCTTCCGGGGTCATCTCGTTCAGCTGCCTCAAGTACTGATCGCCAAGTGTTGGCGTCTCCACATTGTAGAAATCGACGCCCTTCGACTCGCGCAGCACCACCGACTGCGTGGAGCTCCACTGCAACGTGGCCTGTGTCCACTTCTCCTCATCAACGTACTTCTTGGTCTTCAGCGCCGCAGCTTCGATCTTGTCGTGGCCATCCTGATCAACGATGCCCAGCTGCAGCAAGAACGGCGCCCACGACAGCACCGAGTCAATGGGCGATGTCCAAGGATCACCCAGGGCCACCGACTGCAGGTTGCTCTCGATCTCACCGCGTTGGATCGAGTAGTACAGCTCTAGGGCAAACTCGGGCGCCATTTTGCCCCCGTAGCTCTCGCAGAAAATGTGCAGGGACGTTTTCTTGAACTCCGGATGTAGCTCATAGAAGCCCTTCATGAACTCGACCAGGTCCAAGGCGATCTGTTTGTTGGTCGTGGCATAATAAGAAGAGCCGTCCACATAGCTGAAGCCACTGCCCACGGGATTGTCAATAAAGATGACATTCATATCCTTGACCCAGGTCCACTCGCGGTAGCTGCCATCCAGCTTCAAGGGTCCCAGCTCCTCGAAGTTGCCATAGCCTGTGGACGAGGCACCCGGTCCACCCTGCAACCAAATAGCCAAAGGCCGATCCACGTAGCTGGTTACATTGGCCGTGGTGTAGTAGAGCCAGTAGAACATGTGGGCGCCCTGACGCACATCCACGAAGCCCCAGTCCTGGTCGCCGGGACCATAACCCGTGCGAGCTGTAAAATATATGCATTTTTGAACAAAAACATTTTTTTTGTTCATTTAAAAAAAAAAAAAATGTTTCAAAATTTTAAAATGGCTGTCATAGTTGGTATAAAAAAAACATTAAATTAGATTTTGAGAGGGTCAAATTTTTGGTCAAAGATCATGTTAACTTTGACAAAAATTTGGACATGTAAAGTTGTCGGATCCATAGTTCCCATATCTCAAACTCGCTTAACTTTGTCAAAACTGAACCGATTTTCATGTTTGATGCCATTTTGGTCATGATTTGTCCTCCAGATTGATTCTACATTTAAAATGTATGCATTTTGGAAAATAAAATTTTTTTTGATTTTTTTGACAAAATTCACAAGGGTTCCCCCTTGTTCATTTTGGAAAAAAAAATTTTTTCAAAATTTAGAATTGCGAATTTTTAATTTTAATCGATTGTGGGTGTCATAATTAGTATAAAAAACAACATTAAAGTTGATTCTGGGGGGGTCAAATTTTTCGTCAAAAATCATGCCAAATTTGACAAAAAATTTGACATGTAAAGTTCTCGGATCCATAGTTCCCATATCTCAAACTCCCATAACTTTGTCAAAACTGAACCGATTTTCATGTTTGATGCCATTTTGGACATGATTTGTCCTCCAGATCGAATTTACATTTAAAATATATGCACGTTTAAAAAAAACATTTTTTTGATTTAAAAAAAAAAAAAAAACAAGGGGGAATGATGTGAAGACTTAAAACTAAAGCTCTTGAGATTTAATCAAGCTTGAAGATTTACACTATCTTAAGAAATAGATACCTTTATTTGATATTGATAAAAAACATATATGATAAGATAACTTACATTGATTGGGGCAAAGAATCAAAGATGTTCGCTTGGAAAAACTACTGAAAGACAAGCTGAACTTCTGCAGTTTAAATTTAGCTTTTTATATTATTATTCTTTGATTAACACCTGACTGGCATATAAAGTGGCACTTTCTTTACCCAAACACAGTTGGTTGTCTGCCAATTGGGGCCACTTTGTTACAGTTCCACTTACCGTTCACAGCGCCGCGACCGAAAAGGGCTAGGAGCACCGCAAAGCTGATTAGCAGACGACACATTTTGCACAGGTTTTGAGTAGTTGAACTTCTAGCCAAGACAACCGCACACCTTGGAGTGAGGCGACCGTCTGATCGGTGGTCAAATTCACGCGCAGAAGGTAAGCGAAGAATTTCTAATCTTTGCGTGGCGGGGGCGTTTGGCAGAACGGGCGCTCTGATCGCTGTGACCACTATGATCGCTATTGTCAAACGGGCATTTACGATGCGTCCGTAATGGAATTTACGCGTGACGAGTTAAGTTGGCCTCTTTTTATAGTTTTCGCCAATACTTACCTTATCACGTTCATAAATTTAGAGGAAGCCACTAAGCCGGTTCATAATTAACAGTTGCGATTGCGATTAGATTTTTAGGTTGCAGTTCTCAAAAGATTTTCGAATTTCAATCAACTTTAACGAGTCTCAGCTCGTCAATTTATTTGAAGCTATCTGCAATTTGTATCTTTACCCAAAGCCAGTGAACTCGCGCAAGACGTGGCTCATGGCGGCGGGATTGTCGGCTGGAGCCATGTGACCGGATCTGTTGATCCAGAACATCGTAAAGTTACCGCCTGATTTCTCGTAGCCCTCCAGTACGCGATCCACGCTAATTGCAACACGTGGAGCGGCCAAGTACTCCTCTCTTCTGCTCCAGTTCATCTTCTCTATCCAGTTGACAGTGCCGGGTGTGGCACAGATCAGATCCAAGCCGCCCGAGAAGACGCCCACCTTAAGAGGAGTGTTGTCCAGGAGCTCGCTCACTGCATTATTCATAGATTAAATATCTGAATTATCTGTCTTGTACGTCTTAACATACCTATGTGTATCACTGGCTTCATAAAGTCGGTTCTATGGATATCAAAGGTGCTGCTACTCTGCGATCCCCATTTGACATTGGATGGTATACCCAAGGTTTCGGCTACTGGTCCGCGCATTAGGTCTTCTAGTAACTGATCACGGTCTTCGTCGATGTCGTATTTCACCATAGTGCGGTACATCCGTTCTACAATATAGTTTTCAACTGAATCAAATTCAAGTCATAAAAAGTGTTAAACTTACCCTCGGATGTTTGCATTAATTGCCTCTGATAACGATCACCCAGAGTTTGCTTCAGCACATTGTAGAAATCAACGCCCTTAGAGGCCTTCATCACCTCCCACTGCGTGTTGCCCCACTGGGCGGTGGACTGAATCCAACGCTCATTGGCCACCAATTCGGCTGTAAAGTTGGCAGCCTCCATGATAGCATCGAAGCCATCGTGGTCAACGATACCCATCTCAAGCAAGAACGGTCCCCAGGCTAGCACCGAATCAATGGGCGAAGTCCAAGGATCACCCAAGGCCACGGACACCAAGTTACTCTTAATTTCTCCGCGAACTTTAGCATTGTACAACTCAAGTGCGAACTCGGGCGCCATTTTGCCACCGTAGCTCTCGCAGAAAATATGCAAAGGTACGGATTCAAATTCCGGATGCAGTTTATAGAAACCCTTCATTAGCTCCACCAGGTCCAGGGCTATTTCCTTATTAGTAGCCGTAAAGTATGCCGTATTGTCCACGTAACTGAAGCCACTGCCAACAGGATTGTCAATAAAAAGAACATTCATGTCCTTTACCCAAGTCCAGTTGCGGTAATCACCATATAAATCTACGGGCCCGAGCTCCTCAAAGTTACCGTAGCCTGTGGACGAGGCACCTGGCCCACCTTGCAACCAAATAGCCAAGGGGCGATCCACGTAGCTGGTTACATTGGCCGTGGTGTAGTAGAGCCAATAGAACATGTGGGCACCTGGACGAACATCGACATAGCCCCAGTCCTGCTCGCCAGGTCCGTAACCAGCCTTGCCTATAAATTCGTTTAAGTGAGTCATTCCTAATTTCTTAATTGAAATGTTAATTTTTTTAAACTTACCATGTGCTAAGGCTGCATAGCACAGTAAAAGTATTGATATCGTACGCATTGCAGCAGCCATCCTCCGCTAAAGCCAGCAGTTAATTGTGCTCTGGCGGCCGCCACCTTGATGAACTTCATTATAACGGAAAAGCTTATCGGATGTCAACGGCGCTATCTTGATAAGTCCATTCAAATGTGACTATTTAGCAGTGCACTGTGCATCGTTATCGTTATTGTAATCGATTGTGGCGAATAACAACAACCACATAACATATAGATGGAGCAAATGCTCCAAACAAATTTCATACACTTTTTCTGCGTGAAGGTTGTGCGCGACCTAAACTTTCCAAAAGCAGACTAGCGATTTGGCAGTTTGCCTACTCCCAATTTTAAAAACTAATTTTTAAAGAAAATCCAAATCAACAACATATATTTTTAAAAACAGTTAAATGGTGTTGTCGTTATCGATTGCATGGCACCGGCTGAAAACTTGGTGGCAACACCGGTCAAACAGCTGTTAAGTCTGTGTTATTAAATTTCTGTGTCTAGCAGGAGTGGGTGGGAATTAATTTAATTAAAGTTCTTAACAAATCAAAGCTGAGCTAAAAAGTCATGGCAACGGTGCGCATACCCAAGCAGAAGGTCATATTATGCGGCGACTACGGCGTGGGCAAGAGCTCCTTGTTCCGACGCTTCACTAACAACACTTTCATCACCGAAACGGACCGAAAGTCAACCCTGGGCTTGGATCACATTGACCGCGAGTACAATGTGGGCGAGAAACAAATCAAGGTGCGTCTGCTTGCGTCTGCCATGTAGCTTATTACATATTGAATAACGCTTTGTTGGCAGCTGCAATTGTGGGACACTGGCGGCATGGAGCGGGTGGCGTCTGTGACTTCATCCTATTACAAATTTGCGGAGGGTGCTATTTTGGTGTTTGCCCTGGACAACGCCGCCTCGTTTCACTCGCTGTCGCAGCACTTGCTGGATATTGTCACCTATGCTGAGAATGCCAAAATATTTATATGTGGCAATAAGAGTGATCTCGAAGGTCGAGAGCCGGAGGTGAGCGATGAGGAGGTCGAAGCATTTTGTGAGCAGTGCCATACGCTGATCAGCTCCACATACAAGACATCCTGTCGCACGGGCAATGGGATCGAGGAAATGTTCCAGGATATCTCACGACAACTGGTGCAGGCCAATCGCTCTAAAATGGAGCTGCAGGCACTGGAACGGCAGAGCTTCCAAATTGACAAAGCCAACGAGGCGGAGATTAACGAGGAAGCCTCCTCGTGCAGTTGCTAGCAGTTAGGAAACATTGAGTTCGGCTAACTGGTTGGCGCACTAAGCTGAACTCAATGGAACGCAGAAATGCATTTGATTTATTCGCTTAATTTATTGAATTTTTGGTTAATTTTATTATTTGTAAATATTCACTTCGAATTTAATGCTAAAACGTCCGAATATGTTATGTTTATTATGATATAGTTACTATATACGCGCCCATTTGTCAGAGCCAACGATCAAGTATTTAAATACATTAACACTCATATGTATGATTAGGAATAAGTCATAGTTGATTAAGCTTTGTAGTTGTGTAGGGCCAGCTGGTCGTTAAAGTTTTTTTCCAATATACAATATATTAACTGGCAATCGAAACTAATGCTAAACATAAATAAACAATTATCTCAACAAGGAATGCGTCTCAACGTCTTTCATAATCCAACCAAGCGTGCATTAGTCAGCCCCTCAGGCCAGCAACTATGACATGGCCGCGGAGGGGCTGGGGGCAAACGTTAAATAAAGGCTAACCCCGACAGCAACCACAAAGCAAACGCCCACGCCGTACAGCACAACCTTTTCGCGCAGTGCGCGCAGCATCATTGAGTTGAGGGTGCGGGAGGCGCGTCCGAGGTCTGCGTTCGTTTCCCTCAGTCGAGCGCGTGCGCCCTGCAGCGTTTCGCGCTGATGATGCAAATCTGCAAGAGCCGAATCGGTCACCATTACGAAACATTCGAGAAGGAGGTAAACATGCACATACCGTTAAGCACTTGGGCGCCCAGTGCCTCCGTTTCAACGGCCACGCGATAACCTTCGGTCAGGCGATTGCCGGTGCGTTCGATGCGCTCGGAGTTTTCCAGCAGTCGCTGCCGCTGATCATTGCCAATCGACACGTCCTCGTAGTATTCCCCGCCACCGCTGGCCAGCTCGAGTGTTGTGTAGCCAGCTGCCTGAGACCGAATCTTGTCTTTCGTTTGTTTGTATTCCGCCTGCAGGCGCTTCAGCTCCGCCTGGGCGACTTGCAGCTTGCCGTTGAAGCTGTTGCGCTGCGCTGGATTCAGCTCGCGCACCTCCAGGCCCATCTGCTCGAGCAGCTCCTGTGCCTCCGACAGGCTACCATCGATTTTAATGCACAGTTCACTGCGCTCGGCTTTGAGTGGGTGGCAATTTAATATTTCTCGCAGAAATATGTTTGTCGCTTTTACTTACTGGCATTTTGCTGGAGCCGTCCAATATGTGCAGTTATTTCAGCAATTAGTGCTGCGTACTGCTGCTCATATTGCTCGAGTAATGACATCTGCTTTTTATTTTAATTACTGTTCACTTTTCGTTGATTTGATATAGAATATGCTTATTTATTTATCAGCTTCTGTTTTGTTTATCCTTTCAGTTTGCAAAATGCCATTCACAGCGCACCGAAACAGTGTTGTAAAACGTGCTTAACAGTGCACAGCGTTGCCAGATGTGCAAACACTAGTTTTACCGTTGCTTCGAATTCGAAATGAAAATACGTTTTTACTTAAATAAATTAAAAGCTTTTATTTGAATCTCATGGAATATCGCTTGGTTCGTTACTTATTTCAAAATGGTGGAAAGACAAATTAATAATACTACTTCAGTAATTGGCTAATTAATATGTACACTGTTCATCACATTTTTGTGTTTTGTGTTTTGTCATTTTGAGCTGGGCTCTCAACCCTCAATAAGCGTCGCCTTATCCCCCTTGCGCAGCACCAGCTCCAGCTGCGAGAGCAGCCCTATGGCACGGAAGTTCTCCTTGAACAGCACAAAATCCTCGAGCGGCTTCAAGTATTCCAGCGCCTGTGTATAGCTGTCCAGTTCCTTGAGCACATTGGCCAATGCGCTTGGATCCGGCTCCGGCGATGTGTGTCCGTTTGTTTGGCTGCCGGAACTGCTGCTGGCGCTGCCAACCTTCTTTGGCGAGGCTGGTGCGGATGTTGCTGTTGCTGTTGTTGCTGCTGCTGATGATGTTGCTGTTGTTGTTGGCGGGCTGCTGCCTTTGATGGAGTGCACGGGCGTGGATTTGCCGCTGATGCAGTCGCTCGCTTTGGGCGCATTCTCCTTGCTGCTGGCGCTGTCGCGTCCGCTGTTGCTGCTCTGCTCCCGCGGACTGGGATTGGGACTGCGCTGTGTGGCCGCCGTGGACTCGGCCAGTGGCAGAGGCGAGTCCCGTGCGGCAGCTGAGGCATTGATTTCTTGTACTTCGTCGTCGGCCGGCGACTCCAGCTTGGGTCGCTTGGCCAGCTGCACGGGCCGAAAGGGGCTGACGCGCTGCGGAGGCTGATTCGGCGGCAGTTGTGGCTGGAACGGCTCTCGGGACTGCGGCGGCGTCAGCGATGCTCCATGTGGCGGGGGGAACTGCGCTTGCAGCTGCTGTTGCTGCATTTGCTGCTGCAGCTGCTGCTGGTGACGCTCGAAATAGTAGTCGTTGAAGCTGCTGAAGCCGGGATGCGGATGTGGGTGACCATGTGGATGGCCGGGAAAAGGCGGCCAGGCTTGATTCAACTGATGTTGCTGCTGCTGTTGCTGTTGCTGCTGCTGTTGTTGTTGCTGCAGGTGTTGCTGCTGCAGCGCGTAATGCTGCTGCTGCTGCTGCTCTTGGTAGCTCTGCTCCTTGATGTCCATGCTGTCGTCATCCTCCTCGTACTCGCCATACTGCTGCATGTAGTTCATGTACTGCTCGGGCATCTCCTCCAGCTTTGCCACGCGCTCCGCGCTGGCCGGCGGAAACAAGTGCTGCAGGTCCTGCACAATGTCCGGTATCCAGAGCGAGGTGCCCATGGGCTTCAGCTGGTTGGTGGCCAGCTTTTGGGCGAAACCTTGCAGGTGCGTCTCACGGAAGCGATTCAGCCAGCGATTGTCTGCTATGAAGGAGGTGCTGCCGATCACCTGGCGCGCGTTCTCCGCCTTGTCCTTGATCATGCCGTGCGTGATGCTGCCGCGCAGCTGTGGATTGATGTTGGCCCGGACCAGCCACTCGTAGACGACGGCGTTGATGAAGGCGCACTTGCGGCTGCGCTCGATCTCCTCCACCATGGCCTGCTGCTCCACGGCCTCCAGATTGGAGGGCACCTCCAGCCGCAGCGTGGGCAGCGCATTCGACTGCAGCCGCCGTCCGCCCAGCACGCTGGGATCGAAGTGCAGGGCGCAGACGACGGGCTTCTTGAACGGAATGATGCGGCGCAGCGAGGCGTGGCACGCCTCCTTCCACAGCTTGTGAAAGGGATTGTCCGGCCGGGGGAAGGCGAAGAACTGCATGCTCGGGTGTTGCCGCGAATTAGACAGGCATCCGATGATGCAGCAGCGCCGTATAGTCGGCATAACGGGTATACTGTTTACGCCCCGAATTTTTACAGAAGTCGTTTTGGCGTTGCAAATAAATGCCCGCCAACACCAATCAGAACATAAAAATATAAATGGGCAACTGCAAATGAAAGATAAATGGCGAATGATTAGTTGTATTTACGATAAAAGTGTTAATAAACAAACTCTAATATAATTTACAATCTAACACGGAGTTCTTGCGCGCTTTCTTTGGCTTCTGTTTGTTTTCTTGTTGCTTTTGTTTTTTTTTTCGTTACGTTTGCTTTGAATTTCGACGCGTTTCAAAACACGCGATCTGGCAACGCTCGCAGTTGAAAAGTTGCAGCCACAGGTGATTTACATATTTATTATTATATCATTGCCAATTAATATATTAATTAATTAGTTGGCTAATCGCGAGCTGTGATATGTGTTCAAAGCAAAAATTTATTACTTTTAATTACTGCAACGCTGCTACATATTTACGCATGTGTACTTGTGTATGTGTGGACTATGAGAAAAAGATAACTGTTTAGAAACTTCGAACTGTAAAAAGTGCATTCAACTTAAAGCTTCGAAATTTCCAAGCATCCCCTAAGAAACTTAAAAACTTTTGAAAAGAAGTTGTTCAATAAAAGTTTCTTTGCTTAATCAACATCAAAAACTAAGAAACTTTTGTTGGAACACGCCCTATCTCAGTTAACCCATAGAGGGCAGAGTTGCCGCCAATAGAAATTATTAATTTAAATCAAGAAAAAAAACTAGCTATAAAATCTTTTTTGTATAATATCTTAAGTTATAAATGTGATCTGACTCAACTTAAGCTGAACAGAAGGACAAAAACACCCACAAAATTATATTGAAATCTATGAGCAAGTATTTAAACAATTAGATATAACTGGGTCCAACGGATGACGCATTAAATTGAACGATTATTTATATATGAATATAAGTGTCTATACGAGTATCTGTATTAATAATAGCTTTGACCTCGGTGTTGGAAACATACCATCTGCACGCACACACACACGCACACACACACGCACACACACACACGAATGAGTTTGATGGGTACTTCAGAAAGTTTGAATATCGAAGAGCTATACGACGGCGTCATGCACGCTATAAGATAGAGATACGAGCACACCATAAAAACATCTCACACACACACATATAAATTTCTATATATTTATATGGATATATAAGCACACATACAAGCACAAAACTGTTGATAAATTTGAAGCGTTGCTCAGCCAACGATGCGTACGCCTTCAGAAATCGATACGTTTTCCAGTCCCAGTCCCAGTCGCAGCCCCCAAAACCAGAACCAGTCGGACGTCGAACGCTCCATTATGGGAGCACCCAAGCCCATACCCATATCAGAGAGCTCACACACACACACACACACACACACACAGATAAAGCTACAGATACAAATACGAAGATAGCTGCTGATGTCGCCGCTAGCAACAGCGGCACTTGACTAAAATGAACGACTTTGCCGGGCCTCCGCCTCCTCCAAGATTGAGCGTAATACTCAGCTGAGTCAGATGCCCCCGAACAGCAACCCACCTGCCTGAGTCAGAGAGCCGGTCTTTTTGGATGAACGGTGTAAGATGACTTAATACATGCAGCAATGTCCGTTTTCTCTTTAAAAATCGGTCGCTAGATTTGCTATTCGAATCGAGTTTCCGTTTCTGTTTCAGTTTTGGGTCTCTCCCCCCCAACACACAAGCACACAGGCGGCAGGTCATTAACTGTTGTTTGTTGTTGTTGCTGCTGCTGCTGGGTTGGATTTACGGAATTGGGTTTTATCTTTCAGTTTGCTGCGTCAGCAAGCTTAGGGGTGGTTCACTGTCGCAGCTGTTCATCTCTCTTTTGGCATAAACTTTTTCTGTGCCGGAAACTTAGTTGGCAGCAAAGTTTCATAGCCCAAAACCCTTCCACAACACATCTTCAAGATACTTGCAACCCGCGCGCACCTTGACACAAAACGAAGCGTTTCTACTTCGTCTATGCTTCGTGTGCGCACACACACACACACGGACAGACACACAAACAGACAGACATACTTGTAGTCGAGTGCACTACACCATCAATTCCAATTCAAATCTCCCCTGACTGACTTGCTTTATAAATGGTTTTATATTTCCTTTTATGTCGTCGCCGAGCTATATACACTGCTCGGGCTCTCGAGCTGTGGATGTGGATGTTTTACTGATGTACGAATACATCTCGCCCCCTGCTCTGCTCCTTAGCTCAGCTCAGCTCAGCTCAACTCAGTTGAGCTCATCTTGCCTCGTCTCCGTTCCGGTCCGCTCTGCTCTGTTTGCCTGCTCGCTGCTCGCCTGCCTTTCTTTCCCTTATATCGATTGGCACTTTATCTTAATCGCCTCGAGACGTCCTCCCTGCCTCGCGCCCTAAGACCTCCTCGCTCACCCTAATATAATGGTTGCCTACTCTACTAAGGCTGATGCCGCGGATGCTGCTGCTGCTGCTGTTGTGGAGGCTGCCTGGGGATTGGGACTTCGTGAAATTTCGTGCATCGTCATCATTATCATCATGAGATGGCAGCATCAACCTTAGCATCAGCATCACTTCTTTCGGATTGATTGGGTTCCCTTTTGTTGCTACGTATCTTTTGTATCTCAGTATCTCGGTACCTCTGTATCTTTGTATATATATCTACAACCTATGTTGTGCACAGCTATTGCCTATTGTTTAACTAGTTCCTACGGCCGCCTGGCCTTTTATGCTTCAAGTATTCGTAGCATTAACATTCCAATTCCAAATTGAGTTCCAGTTCCACTTTGGCAAAGTAGTTTGTGAGATTTGTGAGTTTGGGTGTTTTTTTTTGTCAGGTAATTTTTGAGACTGATTTTCGTCATGCTTAGGTAGATGCTTATACGTGTGTTTGTAAATGTATATGTGTATATAGCTATTTCTGTCATATGGCAGTTCAAGGTGACATGGATTTGACCTTTGATAGAATTGCTTGCATAAAACTAGTTCAGGGGTTACATTCATTATGGTTAAAAATATATTTATCATGTAAGAAAACATTTAAAACTAAGATAGACATTTGTTTCATATGAATTTATTCAAGCCATTTAAATGTTCAGTTTACATCCAGATAACTCTGTTTATATTAAGCTCATTCACTTAAAGTTTCACTTCATAAATTCTTATTAATTTTCTCACAACTATAAAGTTCTTATCAGCTGTTAGTTTCGTGCTCATGTCAATGTCCTCTTATCACTGATAATGCACAGCCCAATAAGACGCGCCAACACGAAAACGCAGCGCGAAAATCGAAAGCACAGGAAAATAAAAACAAAAACACACCAAAACAATAAACGGACCACAAAAAACAAAAACAAAAACACTTTCGCAGCCGACGTCGTCGCCGACGCGCAGTCTAACGGTGCCAAACAAAAACAAACGCAAACATTTTTAAACAACGGGCAGCCATGCAAAACAACACTTGCTGCTGCTGCTGCTGCTGCGGCTGGCGCCGCGCTTAGCGTGTGGCAAAGCATGCAAATGCCGATGCCGATGCCGTTGCCGTTGGCAGCGACGTTGGCGGCGCTGCGCGGCTTTTTTAATTGCACACAAGCAGCAACAACAATGACAACAAACGTAGGCAGCGGCCGAGGCAGAGGCAGAATCTCAAGACCCCGTTTGTTTACATGCACACACACACACAGACACATATTACACATTCGCACAGTGGTACTCACTTAAGGAGCGTGTGCCTTGTCAAAGCACAAACATTCGATTCTTGAATGAAACTTCACTTGCAGAAACGCGCGATCCAGACTCGTTTATATGTATATTTAATTATTTATGAGTACTCGTCTGCTATATAATATATAAGTAAAGCAAAGCCGAAAATCAAATCGAAACAAATCGAAGTGGAATCGAAAATTGTGTGGCCAACAAGAAGCGTGTTTGCGCGCGCTGTGAGAACCGCTGCGGACGAACGTTCAGCACAAAGTGAAATATACGAAACTAGCGACAACATCGCCAAGCGACTCGACGACCGACCCGACCGACTCGTTTTTCCCATCTATAGGAAATATTTAATCCCAAACAAGCCAGGCCAAACCAAAACCAACCGAGCAAGCAATACAACAGCCAAGCCAACCGATGGGCAAATGGTAAGGCAGGGCGTGGATTGTGACGGGTGAAGACGGGGGACACGGGCAGGGGCAGGGGCAGGGGCAGAGGCAAGGCATGCGGCAAGGACGGGCAGAATATAGTATCTCGACATCGACGTCGACGTCAACGGCGACTGCGCAGTCAGCGTCAGGCGTGCAAAGCAAATACAAAGACGCAACAACGGTGAGAACTGTTTGTCAGTCCGCCTGTTTGTCCGTACGTCCGTCTGTCTGTCTGCCTGTCTGTTTGTCAGCCGGCATTGGCAGAGCCCGAAGTTCATCCGATGTTTGGGGTGATTTTGCTTCTGCTGTGGGGCCCTTTGGCTGTGCCCCAAACCACAGCGCTACCGTAAGACTTTCTATTCAGGAGTCCGGGGGGAGGTGGGTGGCAGTGGGGGCTGCTGCTGGTCGTCTCGTTAGCCGGGTTCGGGACTTTGTTTGCTCGTCTATAGCCGGGCACTGATGGGATTTCAAAAGGCGCAGAGACGTAGCGCCCGTCAGTGGAATATATTTTCTCTATTTTAATGATATAGGGTGTGTTACATATATATATATACATATAGCATATATATAAAAGAGAGTATGTGTGTGATTTTATGTCTATAATATACTTACCTAATGCCTGGTATATATAAGTATACCGTAAATGTATTTTATGTGTGGTTTTATAAGCATACCATAAACATACTTTTATAGGCATAATCTCATCGTTGGCCATTTTTGGGTATTATACGTTATATGAAATCAATATTCACAAAGATCTGCTTACTTAGCAATATCATCCCCGATCTTTAAGCCAACTCAGGTAACTCGTAATGGAAAACTACCTTCGATTACCGCTTGAAGACCCCATTTGCGTACGCAAAGCAGCTGCTTTCTAGGCTTAAAGTTTTTATTTTTATTTGTTTTTTTTTTTTGCATAATATCGTTTTCGCTTGAACAGATCTTAAATAATTAGCACATCTTTTTGGTCCAAACCAATGGCTTTGCACAACAACATGCTGTGGCATATATAGTGCGATAAATATAATATATATGTATGTACATCTATATATATTTACATATATAGCTGCTTCTTCTTTTTGGCTTTTTAATTTTTGGTTGGGCATCAGGCCAAATTAAACAAGTTTCCGTAAGATACGAGTACTCCGTATTCGTATGCTGCCCACATTGAGCGTCTTCAATCAGTCGTGATACAGTAAAAGATACATTTGTATCTGTATCTGCTGCTTTGGTTCCCAGGCCATTATATTTTATACATATCCGTTAACGAAATGGCAAAGCAACTTCAATATGAGTTCGATATATATTTATATGTATATATACAAACAGAAAAATCCATTCTACGCCAACGTCTTTTCCAATCCACACACACAAATAAATATCTTTATATATATATATATAAGTGTATATACTTATAAGTACAAGCGCGTGCATACATGGAGCTATCTAAAAGATGCTGAGAAGTTGATACCACTGCGACGTGTGTATATCTGTAACTTGAAGTATTGCTGCTCTGCCCGGGTTCGGGTTCGTTCGCACGAATAACAAGAAAGCCAGCAGCAACAACAACAACAACAACAGCAACAACAACAACAACAACAACGGCAACAATATAAACTATAAACGTGTTGTAGTTAAACCCATTATCGTTGTAGTTGTGGGTCGCCCAAAGCAATTTGATGGATTAGTTTTAATACGAGCGTCTTAGTAAAGAAATAGAAATGGATATTGCTCACAGTTTGGGTTCGGTTTGGGTCCGGTTCGGTTTGGTTCGGTTCGGTTCGGTTCGATTGGGCTGGATTGAATTGAATGGGATTGAATTGAATTTTGTTTGTGTTTTGTTTTGGTGGTTGAAAAGTGCACACACATATTTAAAGATATATATTCTATATATATATATATACGTGCCATTTTATACATGTACATAAAGGTATTAGCAAAGGTATAAAACCACACGGCATCCAGCATCCAGCTGTGGGTGGCGCCGGGTGGCTTCAGATGGCTTTGGATGCTGGCGATGGTGGCTCGAGTTACGCTTTAAGTTTCCAGAGTTGACGACGATGACTCGACATTAATATACATTATGTTATTTTGTGCAGCTATCGACTGTCCAGCTAAAAGTTTTCAAATGCTTTTTCGGGTCGTTCGCTTGGGATGGAGCGGGAGGGGGGTTGTGTGGGGGAACTGTAAGCCCTTTGGCAACCTTTCCCAAAAACGAGCTAAGCAAACGAGCGAAGAAAATGACCTTTCCTTTTGCGTTTTGCACGAAAACCGAATGATTACGACTAGGATAAAACATACAGATACACAGACACACAAACATATAGGAGACTTCCACTCAAACACACACACACACACACACACACACAGACACATACAGAGACTCCTTGACAAAAAAGCTCATCTATTATGACCTTTTTCTACAGAGCGGGGATTTAGCCATAGAATTTATTATGGTCATGTATTATATTGAATTGAAGCCCTGCGTACCGCAACCCTCTGCGCATCTACTCGAAACTTCTGAATGTCCTTAACGTTGTCCCTTTTCACAGATGCCATATCCCCCTCCGGCAGTCAGTGGGACGAACGGTCGGACGGTTGGACGGTCTCACGACCAGGCGATAGTATTTTTCCATTACCTTTTTTGATTATGTCCGGGACCTGGCCTCGATGCTGTTCTAGCTGCCACAGCGTCCCGATACCGGTCTCAGTCCCGGTCCCGGTTTCGATGTTAGCTAAGAGTATCTCGACTCTCGTATCTCTGCATCTTGCTCTGGCATTGTGTGTGTGTTCTATAATCTATATGTCATGCAGCATGAGTGTGTGTGTGTGTGTGTGAGTGTGTGTGAGTGTGTGTGTGCGTCGGTGTGACTATATTCGTATCTATTCTATTCGCTGGCTGTCGCACCCAAAAGCACCATAGGGACCTGAATTTTTCCTCGTAATTTCCTTTGTGCCATTTGCTTCTTCCTATGCCGGTGCCGGTGCCGGTGCCAGTGGCCTCGTTGGCTTCACTTCGCCACGCTGGCAGCGCAGTCGGCGTCGCAGTCGACGCCAGTTGGTAATCCCAATTCCCTCGTCTCCTATGTATGCTCAATGCTGCTACGAGTTTATTGCCATTTCCATATCTGGGCTTTATATCTCTCGCGTTGTATTCTGGCTTCGCCATTCGATTTTGTTGCTCGCCGTTTGCCTCGCTTCAATTCAGTTGGAAAACTGGAAGTGGAAAACTGAAGTCAAAAAAAAAAAATAACGAAGATAAATAAATAAACTAATAAATAAGTAAAATGAACGTGTTGTACATCCGATCATTTGAAAACCCGATCTAAAGATTATGAATGAATGATGCTGATCCTTTGCTCTATGCTGTATGTGCAGATATATGTACAAGGCGTATCCGACTTGCAGATACGCTGTTAGATCTATTCTTCTGATTAATAAAATATCAAGATTTGATTCGATAATTTTACGGAAAATTAGGTACTTCCCTGGGACGATGAATCAGAATTTTGTAAATGATCTACCCATGCGGTTGCAGTTATAAGATCATTCAGTATATAATAACTGAATAGTATTTGAATTAATATAGATTATGAAATTACAGAGAAATTCGTATATTTCTTGATTATAGATAATTTATCAGTAAAGAAAAATGATCAAACAAAACTTTTTCACATGCAGCACAACTGTACCTGTTAGGAGATACCTGAATCTGAAGTGAAAACCACAGTGCACATAAAAGTATTACCTTTCGAAAAGTTTGTATGTATTGTATGTGTGGCTTCCCGAAAACGTAGCTAAATTTGAGGCTCACACCAAAATCGAACCCAAGTGAAATCCAATACATATGAATGCCCAAAGACCATTTATATTTACAGCAGCCCCCGAAAAAGAGTCAGAACAAGCGAACAAGCGACAGTCGGAGTGGAAGTGACGGTGATACCGTCTTTGTGCCCACATTCCCCATTAACCATTACCGAATGCCCATTCCACATTCCGCAATCCCCAATCGCCATTCTCCGCACCCAATTCGCATACACATCCTCTCGACATCTTTGTACAATAAAGATAGATTAGCATCTATCGAAAGCTGTGCCAGCAGAACGAACAACCGAATGAATCCGAGTGTGCGGGTCGCTCGGGCAAACGTTGGAGCCGGCGAGCGCATGACTGAAAGTTGAAGGCATCATCATCATCATCATCATCATCATCATCATCATCATCATCATCATCATCAGAGTCTAAGCCAGTTGAGAACTGGCCTGCGAACTGGTGGTGCTAGTGAAACGTTGATGCTCAAGTGCCATCATCATCGTCTGGGTCGCAACGATGCCGATGGAATTGAAGCAATGCCAAGTCGTGTGTGCACAACAAGAGCAACAATATGTATATATGGAGCATTCTCGAAGCCCAAGAGGCTTATGCTGGGCCGACAACCCAAATACTTGAGAAGTTGCTGCCAGCGGCAGCAGCAGCTGTCGATGCCGAGGCTACAGATACTCAGATACCCAAAGACTCAGCCTCAGACTTAGGCTAACAGCAGAGTCGGAGACAAAGTCTCAGAAACAGACTCGTTTCGACATCGACCCGCCAGTCACCAGCACCAGCACCAGCACCATCACCAGTCACCATCACCAACATCGTCTCTCGTATTTTCCGTTCCGTTCCGTTCTGTATGTATATCTGTATCTATATCTATAAGACCTACTGCACACACGGTCGAGTGTATTCGTATAGTCTTGCACGATAACCTCGTGGCTCTGGTTCGGGTTTACTGTTTTTGGCTCTATGCGAGAGCCCATTCATTTTTGGTATACAATGGCATCGATTATGGCATGGTCTGAGCGATTCCGAACGCTGATATACTTTTGGGGCAGGGGTCGGTATTTGGTTTTCGCTGTTCTCGTTGAGCCGAGCGCAGCGTCAAGAGATTTATGTTTATAGATGGGCGGCCTTTGAAAGAATCGATATGATATATATACACACACACTCACACACACACAAAGACACTGTACCAAATTCGTATATAAATAGCAGATAGAGAATATATACAATCTATTGAAAAGTCAATCAGTTGACTGGAATGCTGGAAACATGACTCAGTTTTATATATACATTTGTGTATATAGGCGAAAAACCAGTTGACGTGTTTTTTAGCCAATATTTTTCGAATTAAACATTATTTATTGGTTTTATTTCGCAAAAGAAATGTGTTGGTGTCTTTGGGTAGATCTTTTATCCTTGAGATACGTTCAAAACTCAGTTTACAACTAGAATATTCTATGAATAATACCAGTTCATTATTTTTATGCGATTTCTTTATTTTAAGATACTCAGCATTATTATCGATATGACTCAATTGCTATTACTTAATTACTTAACTTAATTATTTTTTCTAAAATTTAAAAATATTTGTTTTAAAAAATACATAACCGTCAAATTTTCTATAATCAGAAAATAAATATATATATATATGTTGGTATTTTATGCAAAATGTATTTGAAGCACTAAATATTTATAAGTAATTTCTTTATATATATATATATATATATATGTTGTGAGGATCAAATAGTTATTTAACAAAATGTCTGGCAACAGTGTTTAAACTAACCCCGACCAAAACTGGAATGTTGGTAATATGAGTCAATCTAATATATAATCAAAACAAAAACCAGTTAACGATTTCTGGCGATTATTTAAATCATGTTTCTACCATGTCATGGGTAACTACAACGTACAGGAAATGCCAAGTACGTATGTCTTGAAGCTCTGTTAATGAATATATATATATATATATGCGATAGCTTCCCCTAGCTGATAATTAGTCTGAAAGAAAACTGACTTACATAGCTCGACCCCTTTCGCAATGCTCACAGGATACTCCCCGACAGCTGCTCGCATACAATTCGTACTCCCGGTCAAACACACAAAAGTCCTAAGATATATGTATATAAATATATATGCACGTATGTGTGTCTGTGTGAATCTGTATACCTGCATAAGCTGCCTATGCTTATACAGACTTTTATGCCCTTAAGTCCTTTTCATTTTGGCTTTCGGGGTTTTATGTCAGTTCCCTGAACGCTCTGGGGCTTCACTTCTGTTGGGTTTTCCCTCTTTTTTTTTGGAGCGCAGCCGTGTGGCAGTAACCTGAGCCGAGCCGAGTTGAGTTGAGTTGAGTCAGGAGACGTTGACGTTGTCGCTTTTGCATTGATGTTGCTTCTTCAGTTGTGCCCGCCACTGTTGCATGCCCCGCTGCAGCTGCACATCCATTAGTGCCTCGAGGTTCCTGTCGCACACCTATAGCCTACACTAGTGGGCTTTCTACAGTTACAATTCTCAGTCGTTACCTTAACGAGTATAGTCAGGCCGTCAGTTGACGTCTGACGTCGGTCGGAAATCCTTGAAACGAAAGTCCTGCTCCGCTGAGGAGGGTTGCTGCTGCTGCTGGCAAAAGCGAAAAACGAAACTTTGACTCGAGCCGGGCCATCCTCTGTGCAATGCTCCCAGCTATATGGAAGTTGTGTAATCGTAGCACCATCTATGTACGTATGTATGTATATACATATATACTTTCGTGTGTGTGTGTGAGGGGTTAGCCGCAGCGAGCTCCCTCGCTGGGATGCTGCCCTATCGGACGTACAATCCCCAACGCCTGTCCGGCTGCTTGCCTGCCGGGCTGCCCGCTTTAGCCATCTGAAGTTGATGTAGCACCTAAAGCGCTCTGCTCCACGCACGTTCAATGCTCGCGCTCGTCCTTGCTCCGCATCGACTTACCGACCCAAGCCATATCCAAGCAGCCTCCCCACCCGACCCCACCCCATATTGATGGCGCAGGTCACTTTCATCTGCCATCTACGAATAGCCAGGACGCGTAAAGTTTTACAGGGTGAACGTAAAGTTTAAGCGCTGATTGTACGTTCCCTTTTGGGCGCTGTGCCCAGAGCTAAGGGGCCAAAACGGATTATGTAACCTGAGCATGTGCACGGCACCTCGGCGTATGCGGCACACGACCACGTGACAAGACATCCCCGAGAAGCTATAATCCGGCTGTCGATAAATATATATATATATAAATGTATATAGCCACTAATGACTTCTTTTGATTCGTTTTGTGCCCTTTGAAACGAGAGCAGAATTCGAATACCGAATATGAATATGTATGTGCGAATGCTGGATAATCAATCATCTAGAATATAAAGTATCTTTTAGATACACTTGACTGCTTGAAAATAATATGACCATGAATACAGAGTTATCAAAGTGAAGGACAGACAATTAATTGTAGATGGTGCTTGATGCATGTGTTACCCACTAAAAGATGTTATATATACAGATATATACATTATAAATAACACACAGTCGAATATATATATATATGCAATATTCATCATCATATTTTATAAATTGTGGGGCCGTCAGAAAATTGTCCGTCAATTTTTGTGACTCTTAAACTAAGGGAGGTATGGATTCTCCCGGCTTACTTGCCCTAAGATATGTATATATATTTTATTGATTTTCCAACATGATTTTTACCACTATCTGACGTTCTAGTTTCGATTCGACAACGAGTATAAATGTTCAAGAATTTTATGCTTAAACACATTTTTATTTATAACAAATATTTTCAACATTATCTCAGTCTAATTCTTAATTAAAGATTTTTTGTTTTTAAATTAAGAACTTTCATATTCATTTTTTAAATATTTTGTACTTAAACGAAACCATTTTACCATATTTTTAAGGATGAATTTTGAAATCAAGTTTCGGACCTCATTTAGGAATATTCAAAAACGAAATACTGGAAAAACCAAATTGAATTCTATTTCACACTTCATTCAAGCTGTGAATGTATCTAGATTATGCATATAGTATTTTCATTCGATAAATTCAAATTAAGTTTCTTTTCTTTAACGGGTAACAACATTAATTCTATATAGGCTGATTTATCGAGCAGCACTCGTAATACAAATGAACTCATTAATATCTTATGTATATACTGTGTACATGATATATCAGAACTTATAAAACTAAGCCACATCATTCTAATTTTTGGTAAAATTTTAGTTAAGGATTGCCACAGCTCTACTTGCACTCGCTATCATTCTTTTGGCCGCTTTTGGCCGCACCCTCGAAGATCTTCTCGAGCTGGGTTAACAGACCGATGGCGCGATAGTTCTCCTCCAGCAGTGCAAACTCCTCGAGCGGCTTCAGCAGTCGCAGCGCATCCTTGTAGTTGTCCACGCAGCGCGGCAGCTCACCGTCGGCGCTATCCTCTGAATAGTGGCCCGGACTGTGCGCACCTGGGTTCAAGGATTCGATCTTCTGTATCTTGAGCGGCAAGTTGAGAATGTTGGCATCTGCTGCGGGTCGCTTCAGTTGGTTGGGCTCATTGGCCGTGCTGGATTTATCCTGGTCATCGTCATCATCTTTGATTTCGATCAGCTCCGTCGGCTCCTCAATGGCCACACAGTCGTCGTCGTCGTCCCCATCATCGACCACGTTTTCGGGCGCTTTTGGGGCCATCTCCGGCTTGGGCTCCGCCAATGGCACGTGTACCAGACGTACGGATTCTGGTTGCTTGGGCGTTAGGGTAATGTTGCTCTGGGACTGTTCCCGCTGCTCGTGCCTGCCGCAGTAGCTGACGATGTCGCGCAGATCCAGCGAGAGGGGCACACGGCGTAACATCATCCCGTAGTTGACGCCCTGCGAGAAGCTAAAGTTGTAGTGGTTCTTGAAGTGGTTGAACCAGGTGCGATCCGGAAAGAAGTTCTCAATCTTGAGTATGTCGCGCAGATTAACGGCCACCTCGCGCAGGTGGTCCACGTCCAGGTGACGTGTGCCCTTGTTCATGTGATGGTACTGCGACCGCGAGATGTACTCGAACAGCGCCTTCTCGAGGAAGTTGATCTTGCGCTTGCGCCGCAGCTGCAGCTCGTCCAGCGTGGCCTGGTTCTGGCTGGATGCCGCCACCAGCGTCTTGGTCCGGTACATGCACCGTATATCCACGGGAGTACGTGGCACCAGCAATGCCGCCCGGCCCGTAGTCGCTGGTGCGCTGACCTGCAGAGGCGCTGCCGCCGGCTCCGTGCTGGGCACCGTTGTGGGTGCGGGTAAGTCCGGCAGCCCACTGCTGCTCTCCGATGTGGGTATGTTCTTGCCACAGTACGACATGATATCCCGCAGGTCCAGCGAACGTGGTGGCTTGCGCGTCATGGTGATCTGTCGGTTCGAGAGCGTTATGTTGTAGGCCGCCTTGAAGTGATTGATCCAGGACTGCAAGATGGAGACGGATTAGGTTTGAATTGAGGCACATCAGTACTTGGGCATTACCTTGTTGGCCACAAAGTTATCGATGCCCATTAGGCCCTGAAACTCCAACGCCTTGGTGCGTATCAGCTCCTCGTTGATGTCAACGCGCAGATAGTACTGTGCCCGCTGTATGTACTCGTACAGGCAGTGCCCGAGAAAGTTGATTTTGCGCTTGCGCAGCTCCTCAAACTTGGAATTGGGCTGTTTGTTGTTGTGGCGCGTCGCCTCGTAGAACTCCATGATGGGCTCCCGATTGGCGACAATGTTCTTGATTTGCTCCCAGCTGCAATTGAAGTTCTTGGCCAGCTTCGTGTACATGGGCATTATATCATATTGACGAATCACCCTGACGCGCTCCTCCAGCGTCAGAACGTTGCGTATGCGCTGGGAGCAGCTGCCTCCACTGGCGCCGCCAGCATCAAAATTACTGCTTTCGTCCTTGAAATTATACTGCTTGATAGACGAATATAAATGGAAACAAAATATTAACTTTTATGTGTATTAAAATTGAAGATAAATAAATATTCAGAATATCGAATTTTAAATATCTTTGCAGACGAATAGAAGTTGACGGTTAAATTTTTCAAATTTGATAGGGATATTTTAAAATACAAATAATATTTGAAAAATAATCAATATGACAGCTATATTATAGCTTTACCGTTAATTGAGATCAATCATATACCTATAGATATGTATATGCACATATATGTATAAATTATAGGCTCGGATGCATCTTCTTTGTAACATGATTATAATCTCTCACATTTATAAATTGGTTTCCTAATTAGCTGCTACGAAAAAAAGCTAAAGTCTTTTGTCTCTTTTGCTTGTTGTTATACTAAAAAACAATGTTAATAGCTCTAACACTTTACCAGTTAGACCTGATCTGATAAATTCGACTGCTAGTTGCTTTTAAGTAGTACGAAAGTATCGCCCCACAATTGGTTGAACTTTTATTTTGTACTTACGTCAGACATTTGCTCAGTTCCGGACGCTCACGCACACAGCAACAGCTAACGGAGTATCTCTCTCTCTCTCCCTCTCTCACTTACACGAGCTCGCTCTCTCACTATCACTTTCGCTCTCGCTCTCAATCTCTCGCTCTTTATTACCGCTCTCTAGCGTTCGCTGATATGGCAATGCCTAAATACAACAGAAAAGTTTTCAATTTTATAAATATCCCATTCGGTAAATGCTTTTAGATAGATTTTGCGCGGAGACCTTACCTGGGTTTTTATTTTATAAATTTACTGCACGTTTTTAGGCAAACAAACATTATCGACAAAAAAAAAAATACGTTCCGCACGAAGCGTGTGGAGCGTAGCAGCAATTTGGTGCAACTGACGCGGCCTGTAATCTCTCCGAGACGGCTGGAAAATCAGGTTTGGCGAGTTCTTCAAACGTGTTTACTGAGACCGAGAGAGCGTTTTGCTCTGCTCTGCTCCGGCTCTCTCGCTCTTTCGCTCTCCCCGAACATTGCGATCATGAGTGTGCCGTTATAAGCGCGTTTATCAGTGTGCGTGTGCTGCTATTTTTAGTGGAAGCGACACGAAAGAGCCTCGTGAGCAGCCCTGCGGTTGTGGGCGGCATTGAGCAGGTCTGAATTTACTTAAACATTAAATGCATTTTAATTATTTCAATATCAATAAAATTTTATTTTCAAAAATGCAAATATTTTAAATGTAGCATCAATCTGGAGGACAAATCATGGCCAAAATGGCATCAAACATGAAAATCGGTTAAGTTTTGACAAAGTTATGGGAGTTTGAAATGTGGGAGCTATGGATTCGAGAACTTTACATGTCAAAATTTTTGTCAATTTTGGCATGATTTTTGGCCAA
>SCDY01001698.1:0-27291 GCA_004143825.1 Drosophila micromelanica
TTTTAAAAAATGAAGAAAATTTAAATGCAGAATCAAATAAGAGGCCAAATAATGACCAAAATGCCTTCAAACATTAAAATCGGTTCAGTTTTGCCAAAGTTATGGGCGATTGAAATAAGGGAGTTATGGATCCGAGAACTTTGCATGTCCAAATTTTTGTAAATTTTGGCATGATTTTTGACCAAAAATTTGTCCCCCTCAGAATCAGCTTCAATGTTGTTTGTATACTAATTAGGGCATCCACAATCGATTAAAAATTAAAATTTGAGAATTTAAATTTTGAAAAAATTTTTTTTTCGAAAATGAATAAGGGGGGAGTAGGTGATTTTTTCTCAAAAAATATCGAAAAAAATGTTTTTTTTAAAAATAAAGAAATTTTAAATGCAGATTTAATTTAGAAGCCAAATAATGACCAAAATGCCATCAAACATGTAAATTGGTTCAGTTTTACCAAAATTATGGCCGATTGAAATAAGGGAGTTATGGATCCGAGAACTTCACATGTCCACTTTTTTCTTAAATTTGGCATGATTTTTGACAAAAAGTTTGACCCCCTCAGAATCATGTTAAATGTTGTTTTTTATATTATTTGTGGCCGTAATTTTAAATTTTGAAAAAAAAATTTTTCGAAAATGAATAAGGGGGAGTACATGCTTTTTTTGCCAAAAAAAAATCACAAATTTTTTTTTCAAAAATGCATCTAAATAAAAAATCATCACCAGAATGCCACCAAACATGAAAATCGATTCAGTTTTGGCAAAGTTATGGATGTTTGAAATATGATATGTTTGTATGCTAAGCAATTTTATAATTTGTATTTTTGTAATACAAAATTTATTGTACATTTATTATTTGTCTGTATGTGTATTTAAACACTTGACATACCCAAAAACAAAAAAATGCTTCCTTGGGGCTTTTTGTATCTTGAGCGCTCACCTGAATACTTAGAACACGGCACTCTCATGTACTTCAGGAATAGATTTGGTTAAGTGCCAGGATTACAACTGATTTAAGAGTTTGTCGCATAGAAGGTAAATTGAAAGAAAAACTTTTCAAAAGAAAGAGAGAGAAAAAAATAAGTAGAACAAACGACATACATCTTGTTCTTTTAAACATTTCTACGTATTATTTTAGACGCATATTCTTCTGTTTTTTGTTATATTTTTTATTTTTTTCTTGATTCATATGCTAACTCACATGCGTAGTCTTAAATACATATGTATGTGGATGTTGGATAAAATCAGAGCCGAGTCGAGAGGTTTCAGTTTTCAGTTTTCAATGCTGAAAGCAATATTCGCACGCTCATAATTTACAATACGAAAGTTTTCTTGCATAGGGGAAGGAAATTATTACTTACATCAAAGATTTGCATATATTGTCGTGCGGGGAATGGGGGGAGCAGTAGGTACTTAGATGGGTGGTGGGGATGTGTGTGGGGGGGGCGTGGTTGGGTTTTGGTTAGGCGTATGCGATTTAAGGCAAATTTGTCGTTTGCCCGACGCCAGCCTCAAACCAAGCATAAAGGACAGACCCCAAGTGCGAAAGAGAACTACTAAAAGCCAAGAGACGGGAGGGGACGAGATGTACTACTACAAAAGAAAAGCTAAAAACAGAAAAAAAAAATAAAATAAAAAATTTACCACACTCAGTGAAAACCAAAGTAAAGTAAAAGAATTCGAAGGGAAAACTTTGCCTTCAATGAAATGAAATAAAATTGCATTACAACGGACACAAAACGGGGAGCGTGAATGCTTCAAGGGCGCTTGTTGCCGTTAGGTATTGCTGCTGCTGCTGCTGAGGAATGAGGGTGTGAGGGGGAGAAAGTGCGACGTGTGGCATAAAAACTTTCGCCATGCCCCCGTTACAGTGCCTGCGAAATGCTGGCTTAAGTAAAGTCAATGAACGACATCGCCCACAATTCACACACATATATATCATATATATTTATGTATATATATATTTATATATATATAAATGTATATATTTCTACACATATATCAAGACGCATAGAGAAATATAAATTTGTTTAACCCGCACATGTGTCAAAGTTTTTTAACCCAATTTCCGCAATTAAGTTTATATCATTCAGCACCCACCTCAACAACAGGGCTGCCAACTTTATATATCACTCAAACCAAATGCGAGCTGCCAACGTGAGCGTGTATATGCGTGTGTGTGTGTACGTGTGTGTCTGTCTGTGTCGTGTCGAGATCCGTGTCCATGTCCTGGGCGTCGACAACGACATGTAAACTTTAAACGACCTGCAGACGAGCGTAGCAGAGAGTTCGATGCGGCTGGCTGACGCCCCTGATGCAAGAGAAAGTCATGTGTCAGCCGACATTTGACAGCACTGTATGCATGCATAAGACAAGTTGGCAGCATTATATACCATACATACAAATGTATATATATATATATATATATGTATCTATATATATTTATATAATACATAATTGATGTATTGAAAAACAATTCAATTCTTTGAACTTGTAAAAGATATAAGCCAAGTGCCTCTGCTTGAACATTTTATATTTCAATATATTGATTGACGGATTGACGGATTGACTGACTGATGTATAAACATATTTATATATATTCAAGCTTTTAGCTAATTTAAATTAAGTTGATTGACAGATTATCTGAATGAGATATAATTAAGTTAATTCGCTTAACTTATAATATATTGTACAAAAAATGCATTGTAAAACGTTTTTTACAAAAATATAAAAAATTTATTATGATAATTGACTGAATGGCCCACTAACTGATTAATTGACTAGTTTTAACCATTAATTTAGTTAGCTATTTTTTTTTTTAAAGGATTGTATCGGTATTTTCTAAATACAAAAATAAAGAAAAAAACTTTTGTTCGAGAAAGGCTAAAAAATACTAGCTTATCATTTAACACATGGCAATTATAATTTTCTCTATAAAAAATGCACTAAAAAATATTTTGCAAAATATTTATCAAAATAATCTAAAATGATGAGAATGGTAAACAAATGTGAAAGTTCTTAAGAAACTTCCATTAGAAAATCACTGCTTGACGAGACGCGAGTGAGCTAATATTTGAAATCTTAAAGGCGGCGCCTGCAGTCATGTCGCAGACCCCATTCAAAGTGCACATGGTGAGAAAGGGAAGCGTTAGGGGGGTAGATAGAGGCTTAAGGAAGGAAGCGCTGCGATTGTCAAAAATTGTTCAAAGGATGCTTGGTTGAAAAACGGAGACAACGTCTAAGAGACAGAGAGCGAACTGAGCTGCATTAAATCTATGCTTGTTTGTTTTTCATATGTATTTGCAAACAAGGACACGCCAGGACGAACGTCACATAGGCAACCAACAGCTGTCATGTGTATGTGTGTGTGTGTGTCTGCGTGTGTGTGTGTGTGTGTGTATGTGTGCGGCGCGGCTTTACGTTAGTGGAAAAAATAATTCTAACAGCAACTCAAACAAACAAACAGGCAAACCAGCCAACAGCCAACATAAAAAGCGGCCCAAGTGCTACATATGTAGTAAAACAACAGCCAAACAAAGAAATTTGCCAAACTATTAGATACCCTTGAATGCTTAAAAGTACTCGAAATGAGTGCAATTGAATTATGTCAAACAACAAGTTGAGAGCTTTGTGAAATTTATATAAATTATAGCTGATTGTGGTGATTATTATGGAAAATTACTGTTGCTGTTAACATCGATTCTTGGATTTTTCTTAACATCATTAACGTTCTTTTTGTACTCTTATGTAAAATATCGTAAAAAATATTATTGAACTAAAAATTGAAAACTTGGCTATTATTAAAATTTGTTTAACATCACTAGCTGCCATTTTTTAAGCTTACTCATTGCTAATTTAATATACCTGTTTATTGTGTGTTTCCTGTAATCAACTTAATTTGGGCTAGCATACAAGTTAAGTGGCTTTAAGATCTATGGACCAAGATCTGATTAAAACTAGTTTAAATATCGAAATTTTTTAAATATATAGCTATACTTTTTCCTCAGTTTATATTTTTAAACTTTACAAATGCATAGCTTTAATATTTGCAAGTTTAATTTTAATAAATCACCGCATTGATAAATATATATCAGCAACGTTAGTTAAACGATAGTTTCGCAATAAATTACCGTTAATTTTACTTACTTTTGTTATTAAAAATTCAGTTATTCGATACAATATTTTATGATAGTACAGCTTGCATTTGTATCTTTTACTCATATATATACAGATATATGTATATATGCATAAGCAATGCAATTCTGAATAATTTTAAGCTCATTTTTATTGGTTATTTAAATATACGCCGACATATATAAATTTTTGATCTTGAAACTGGTTTTTAACACCTCTGGGTCAAGAGCTTTCAAAGCCACTCGACTTTTATGCCAGCCCAACTTGTTTTAATTACAGGATATGAAAGAAACCTGGCATATTCAATTTTCATCTTTTCCGCTCACACGCGTTTTTTTTTTTCACTCTCCTTCACACACACACACACATACATAGACTGGGGAGAGACAAAAGCGTGCACTGGGCGCAGCATTTGATGTTTGTGCTGTGCAAACTTTGGCACGGAAAACTTGGGCCAAAAGACACCTGAGCGTGTGTTGCCCCCTGGTTTTGCCGCACACCGCCACCCTTGCTACCCTTTAATGTTTCACCAACTTTTGTGTTGTGCATTCCACTCGGTTCTCTATACCCTACTCTATACGAACCGCAAGACGTTGCCATTTCTCTGTGTCTGCCTAAAGATCGATCACGTGTTTGAGAAGCGCTGACGAAAGATGAAAAGTGTTGCGGTGTGTGTGTGTGTATGTGTGTGTAGGTGTAGGTGTATACGTGTGTGAGTGTATTTGGTGTGTGTTGTTGTTATTGAGTAACGTTTGGTTGCGTCACCATTTCTCCCACGTTCGGTTCTATGTATTATATGCCAATTTTGTTTGCATACTTTTCATTCAAAATATATTTATAGCAATTTTTTCTTGTCATTGCTTATGTGATGTTTTTTTGCCAGGCGCTGGTGTGTGTGTGTGTGTGTGTGTGTGTGGGTGTCCATTCAATCATTTCATGCAGCTCTAACTGATATGAGTGTATTTGAGTGTATTCGTATCGATTGTCTATTCTCGTTCCAATAAACTTGCAGATGGATTATATGATAGCAAGTTATGAGATCTTTCAATTCAGTTTCGGGTAGTGAAATTTATCTTATGATAGTTTAAAAATATTTTGTTTTCGATTTTTTTGAGTTTTTATTCAGCTTTGTACAGTTTAAATATAAAATTTGTGTATTGGTTGCAATATAGTTTTATTTTGATTATTTCTTATATTATTTAAAATATGCCAAATATTAAAAATATTTTTAAATAAATAAAATGGTCTCAAAAAATTCTTCAAATATGTATATTTATTAAATAAATAAACTTAAAATAATCTAATAATAATTTCTAATTTATATTTAATATATATATTTTCACACTTTCTTACTTTATTCCAATACCCTCTGAAAGGGTAGATAAAACCAAAGCAACCCATCTCTAAATCGTTTATTCAAACAATATCAACAATTTTGGCGGTCGATTTGATTAGCAAAAGGCATTTGTTATGTCTGCTTGAGTGTGCGTGTGTGCACACCTGCTCGCACACACCCATACAAACACACACACACATTTATATATATATATTATATATGTATATGTACTTAGTTATGATGAGTTTGCTTTCTATTTGTATAGTTTGGCTTGCTTTCTTTTACCGCATAGCCAAAAACTCTTGAGTGATTTGAGGTTAGGCAAAGTTCACAGAGTGTTTTTTTAGATTCGACAATACTTTGTTCAGAATGTGAAAAAGAGTATTTTGGTTTCGTGCAAGGTTCATCTATCTTTTAGAATTGCTTTAACTATGCAACATTTTATATTCTATAATTTAAGGATTTCAATTGTTACACGATTGTTGGAGTATTTCGCAGTTGGTTACACTCAAATTTTTTTGGTAATTTAAAGATTTTATTTCGGTTTTGAAAAATTTTTGATTTCACAAAAACAAAAATTTGTCTTTTTATTAATTTATTTTCTATTGTTTAATATTCCAAACAACTTTGCCTTTGGGTTTCAACAAGTTTCCAAGTTGTGTCGGGCAATTTTAAGCAATTTCAATTTCTGGGCAAGTTCGATTATTGCGCAATCTCTTATATCTCTTTCTTTTGTTGTGCGAGCTCTCTAAGTATTTGAAAGTCAAATCATTCATGTGAAAATCTTTGATAGTCACATTCCAAGCATATAGCGCAATACATATTGCACAAGCCACGGCAATGCAGCAATGCCTTGCCTTACTGATATGCCTGCTTTAATCTCTCACCAGCTAAACCGGAATGCCAAATTCAACACCCCTCCACACACACACACACACACACACACACCGCTTTCACCGCCAAACTCGTTGCCGCATAAAGTGTGAAAATGCCAAAATTGTCGTTCGTTGCGGTTTTCGAGGACGAATTTTACTCAAAAATTATTGCAATTTTGTGACTTTGCTACGTGCACTTGCTGCTGCTACTGCTGTGTGTGCTGATGTGTGTGTGTGTGTGTGTGCGTGTAAGTACATTTGGTATTTGTCTTAGTGCCCTTGCTGCTGGCGGTGCTGAACATTCATAAAGTTGACTTACGCTTAAGTAAACAGCAAAAGTGTGAAATGATTTCATCTGATGATGATTTGGCTTTAGCTTTGCCTTTAGCTTCTGCTTTAATGCAGCTGCTATAGTTGAGGCACACACACACACACACACACCATATTCCATACATATATATATTTTACACAATTATACAAGTTAATATGGCAAACAGTTACATTTATGATTACATTTACTTGCCACATAACTGCGGTTATGCCATGGAGCCGCAACATCACAATTATGTTTTTGTCGGTGTATATGCCATGCACCTGCCCAACTTTCGCATCGGGTAACAACAGCAACACCGACCCCCCCTCTGGCCGCAAAAGCCAAACTTAAACTTCTACTCGCTGCGTTGAAAGCTCTTTAAAAATGCTGATTCAGAATTGGGGTTTGGGTTGAAATAAATCTAGCAAAGAACATACATATTTGTTAGTGAAGCTAGTTAGTGAAGTTAGTTATTCTACGTTGTCTATAATATATAAATTATATATAATCGTTGAAGACAACTTTTGGCTTTTCTTCTCTGAAAACACACTTTTTTTATCATCTCTTTATGTGTGGTTTATATATTTTAAAATATTCAATTAATTTTTCTTTTAATTTTTAAAGTCAAATATTGGCTCATATCAAGTTTTAAGTTACTTTATTTACTGACTGCATTATTATTTTTTTCGTGGAAGTAGCTTTTAGCAAAATTCCTTTAGGAACTGTGCCAACAATCTAAGTTGAAAGGACAACATCATTTGGCTCAGCGAAAGTAATCCCCAAAAACCCATGCGAGCCGCGACGCCTATCACTTCCCCAGCTTATGGGATCAGAGGTATTAACTATGAGGCACGCAAATTTCACTGGCACTCGGTGATTAGCTCCATAAAACCAAAAAAAAAGAAAAAAAAAAATAAGAGAAGAAGAGAAGAAGAGGAGAGCTAAAAACGCTGAAGTGGCCAAAAGAATGAACAAAATGACAATTTTCACACGTGCTAAAAGAGCGTGGAAAAAAAGTTTCGCTTTTCGGTTTGTCGAAAATGAAATACCCTTTAATATCGAACATTATGTAATCTGATATAGTTTGTTGACTTAGGGGTTGCTTTATTGAATATACCTAATCATTTAATTGTGCCCTGTTTACCATTTTAACCATTTTTTTATTGCCATCCAAAATTATTGCATTATTTTAGAATACAAATTTAACATAACCTAAACTAAATTGTTTTAGTAATTTCTTTTAATTATTTATGCAACTAATATTATTGCATTTTTTAATGAAATACTTGTTTTTAATAAAATAAGATTCCTCTTACTCTTCTTTATTAAGTAAGATTCCTAAAATCTTATCTTTAATCGAATAATGTTTGTTATAGTTATTATAAAATGATAACATTAAACATATTCTGGGATTGTTCAGTTTTCAGTCAGTATCAAACGGAATATTAAAGGTATATTCATATATAGAATGGAAACCCTTTCAGAAACTTTATACTCATATTTAAGTTTGATATAAATTAGATCCTCTTTAATTATTTTATTGAATTATCGATTAATTCTAATTCTTGTTCTCGAATTGCAATTCAAATTTTGCCAAATATGTTCATTTTATTGTTTGCTTATGACTTGATCATATTAAGTGTGTTACATATTTCTTGTGGAAATTCAAATACACTTTGTTAGGATATGCTTTGCCTTAGATAAGATCAAGAATGCACCCTGTGTGCTGCCCGGCGTTGCCTACTTGTTGAGCATCGCCTGGGCAACAGTTAACGAGCTGTCTGGCAGTTAAGACACACACACAAACACATACACACACACACACTTACACACACACACGTTTAAATTGTGTGCTAAAAAGTTTCCATAATTGACGACATGCAAAAATTTGGTGGGTGAATTCGTTGTGAGGAGCGGATGGCGGGTGGCGGGGCAATGTCTGTTAGCTCTAGAGCCTGGTTGCTGGTTCCTGGTTCCCGGTTCCTCTTGCCTGCTGCCTCCGGATGACGATGATGATGAAGTACAAATATTTTACGTCATTAATTAGCGCAAGGCAGACAACGCTTGAAACTATTACTTAATGCGATAACACCAACAACAACTACAAAAAGTGTCAAAATGCTGCCAATAGATACGCCCGACTGCGCCATACTTTCTTTCCAGTCCGTTGAGAGCTTTAAAAGCTCTTGCCGAGATTTTTTAATGATGATGATAGAAGTAAAAACCAAATATATTATTTTTCAAAACTTAAATTTTTGAGAGCTTATATTTAACAAAAAAAACTATTTCCTTAAGACAAAACCAATATTCTTGTTTGTTACTTTGGCAACAGAGTACAATAAGTGCGACTACAAGAGCAGCAACAATAACAACAACAAGTGCAACTATTATATGCGAAATTTTTAATGATGTTGGCAGCAGGAGCAGCAGTTTCAGCAGCAATTGCAGCAGCAATTTGCAGCAGCAGCATCATCAGTAGGTGGAACAAAGGGATGCCAATGAACAAAAGATAATGTCGCTGGTTGTCCAATTTTTTGTTTCATTATTCAATTTTATTTTTGCCAATCTTATACCCTAGCAAAGGGTATTTCGATTTTGACTGAAACCAGAAAGTACATTTTATATATTTTTAAGTAAAATAAGTGGCCATACAAGCAAAATTTTTGTTTGTCAAAAAATGGTTAGAAATTTAGTTATTCTATGATAATACATTTAACTATTGAAACATATATATTTTCTATATGGCGGGAAGGGTATTTTTATTTCGGCACTCCAAAGTTTAGTTTTCTTTTTTCTTTTATTTTTAAGTTTGATTTTTCTTTCTTTAGTTTAATGTTTTTCTTTTGCTTAGCTGCACTAATAATTAAATTATTTTGCGAACATTTCTCACAGTTGTTATCTTTCACAGAGACGCTAGCAGATTAGATAACTTATCATTAGGTGGCAAAAGTTGGGCAGAATAAACCCCGCCCCCTGAACTTGTGCAGTCTCTTCCCACCACACACACACACACACACACACAAGAGCGAGATAATGAGAATTTAAATCGCAATAAAATGCTGGAAAGCAGGCAAAGAAATAACAAGCAAAATAAATGTTGAATGAGAGTCTGAGAGAAAGGCGGGGAGAAAATGTGTGCGGGGCTAGTGAAAGTGTTGCCAACTGCACAAGTGTCTGAGCGGGTTCGTGCCTGTGTGTGTGGGTGTGTGTGTGTGTGTGTGCATGTGCATGTGTGTGCGTGCGTTAATAAAATGTAATTTTGAAGCGTATTAAGGCGCACTTTGTGCCGAGTCAGACAGCGACAGCAGACGTCGTCGTCTATGTAGCTATTGGGATTAAAATGCACACCAGCACACACACTTAAACACACACACACCACAGCACACACACACCACACATACTTATACGCAAAGCGTTATGTTCTTAAACTATGTAACCAAAGATTTTCAACTCGTTTCAGATAAATTCAATTCATGTTCGACTTTACCTTCGATTTAAAGTTCTTTAAATGTGCCCCAAATACATTTTTAATGTTTGCAATATAATTGACTGTTGCAACAGTCGGCAAATAAAAATATAAAACGCTGCATCACTTTCGCAGCGTATGATTGAAAGCCCTGCGCATGTTTTTGACAAGTTGGCAGCACTCTCGAAAGGTCAAATGCTCTGTTCAAAATTCGTTAAACTTGTGAACTTTTGCTAGCGTTACATTTTAGGGTTTCATCAACACATTTTGTTTTAATTAGGTGCCGAAAATTTGTTCGATGTACTTTTATTTAATATTTCTGGAGAAAACCAGCTGCATAGAACAATTATTTTGTGAGCTGTTGATTGAGCTGAAAATTTGATATGGGACCTCAACGTGAATTGGAATATAAAGAAAATTTTATATTAGTAAAGCATCCATTATTGATTTCTATTCAGTTCGAATTCACTTAGGGTTTTATTCGAGCGTTTTTATGGGAAAATATTTGCAAACCTTTGTTGGCCACATTTCAGGCTGTAAACTAGATTTGTCTGTTCAAAGATGATATTATTATTGAATGTGTCATAAATCATGAAATTAATGTCATATATTCTGTTTGAATAATGGCAACTGGCATTATTAATTTTTTTATCCGTGGAACAATAGGACGGGGAATAATAACCATGAAGTACTTAATAACTACTAGAAATTTATTATTTCACGAACATAATTGCATACAAGCACATGAGAATGCAGTCTTTGGTAAATAAGTTGACATTTTAACAAGTAAAAAATGTTTTTCTATTTGTGGGAAAATAAGTATAACAAAAATTTTTTGCATTTAAAAACTATCATAACTCTAAACCTAAAGTTATTTGGCCAGAATGCGTCATCTAAATTGGATTTGTTTTTAAAATATGTACAAATTTGTGTTGTTTTTTGGACAACAAATTATTAACAAATTATATTAGTTACTATTTTGGTAATGGTTTCTTCTTTAAAATGAGTCTGGTTTGCAATATATAACCATTAATAAATAATAACATTTTGTTAATTTTTTTTTTTTTTTTTTTTTTTGTTTGGTAAAATATTTTTTTTTTTTTTAAATTTAAAACTGAACTGATAACATGGAATTAAGGTAATTTTTTGTTTAAGACACAGTTCGCGCATTCAAAACTGCTCAGAGTTATTTTCTACTATTTTGTATGCCTACAAAACATGCTTTGCGACATATTTCTGTAAAAAATTATCTGTCTGTTGGTTTTTTTTTAAGATAACACTATTATATATTCCAATTTTAGTTCTACGCGCGAAATTGGGTCGATGCGCATACCAGCTGCCGTAGACACCTAAAGGCTCAATATTAGGCGAGATTATATCAGCATTCACAAGCACACCTAGTTTAACACACGCACACATACCTGCACATAGGCATTAACAGTGCGCCTGAATTGTCTTGGTTTCAATCACTTGCACATTGCTTTAACATTTGATTATTGACTACTTTGCTCAGCATTCGCAACGCCCGTTTGCCACCCCCACGCAATCCGTTCTAAAGCTCTGCCCTAATCAACGTTTGCACCATCAATGTTATTGAAATATTGGCATACCTCAGTCTATGTTTGATCCTGTGTGTGATGTTGTGTGTGTGTGTGTGTGTAGTGTTAGTTATTTGTATTGTCAGTGCAGTGGGCGTGGTCATAAGCCGCATTGAGCCGCAATTTGGTTGTTAGGCAACCATTGTCATTGTACCCTTGTTCCCTTTGTTGTTGCATTTCAGCGCAGTGTGCTAATTCAACATTGTCGATAACATATCGATAACTAATTAACTAGCATTGTATTCTGTGCAAAGCATTAAATTCCTTGCATTCCTCAGCACACATAAACACAAAATCGTATTATTACTTAATTTTTCCTGTATGTTATCTTCTGATTATTTGAATTAGAAGAATGTGCTCTAACTGTAAAAATTTGTATACCCTTCCTACAGATGTTCGCGATTAATAAATTGAATATTTTTTTAATAACAGAGATCTTATAAATAATAGTTTATGAGAAAATTACTGATCTATCAGATGTTCGATTGAAATATCTATTTCCGGTACCATCGTACGTGCAAGTAATTTGCATTTTTTGAGAAATAGATTTGCAAAACGTACACTTGGAGAAATAAATAGTCCAAAAATTTCATTATTTCTCTTCATTTCATTATTAAAAAAAAGTCTTTAATTTAAGATTTTTTAATTTAAGAACAAAATATTCTTGAAAATGTAAAAAACAAAATTACGCATTTCTTTCGGTCCCATTTGGATTATTTATATATAGTGGGGCTTTTCTCTCGGTGTATGGTAATCAGTTCTGTTCCAGTTATCCTAGGTGACTGTCTGTCTGTGTGCTCTTGCAGTAGTTTTCCTAGTTTCCTGATGAATCGCATCTGCCAGATGATATTAAAAAGCTTCGTTCACAATTTGGCCGGAAATTACAATTTTCTTTTTTTCTGCGTTTTTTTCTACTTTCTTCACACTTGGCGCTGCTCGGCCCTCTTCCGAGTCTGAAAGGTGCCTCGGTTGCAGTTGCGACAATTTTCTCTTATTAATTTTTTTTTTGGTCTTTTTTTTTTTGCATTGAAAACAAAAGGCAGCCTTATTAGAGTGTTCCTTTATTTTAATGCCACATTTCACACCATGTGGGCGGCTCTGGCTTTGGAGTAGCGTTCTATTGTGCGCGTTGTTCGCCTTTTTGTTGTGTTTTTTTGCAGTTGCCTTCACTTCGTCATTGTGGTAGTCACAGTGGTTCCTTTGTTTCAGCTTAGATTTGCCCAACCCCCCGCTCCCGCCCGTTTCCCCTTTTGCGGGCCCAGCATTCTTGTCAATGACCCAACCGAGAGCTAACCACTCCATCTGAAAGGCAATCGTAGGCTTGTTCCTATTGTTGTTGTTGTTCTTGTTGTTGTTGCCTGTTGCCTGCCAGTTTGTCTGTTGTTTTAACCCACTCGCGACTTCTTTAGCGGCAGCAACGCCCCCGGCCCCGCCCCGCTCACTGCTTACGCTATCAGTCGCAATTTTTCATTATTCGAACTCGGCATTGAGTGCAGCCAGACAGTGTATCCTTGTCGAGTCGTGTTCTTAATCAAACATTGACGTCGAACTGAACCAAAAGCGTGTCAACGCCTCGTTGCAGCACTTAATTTTTTTTGCATCTTTACAAATTTGCAAAACAATTTAATTTTTTTTCGTTCTGTTCAATTGTGGAGTTTTTTATTAATTAAGAATTTAACTAATTTGGTGAAAAATTTTTGATGAAGACACAACATTGTAAAGCCCTACTTATATATAGGACTGTTCAATTTTAAAAATTCTTCGACTGAGCACAAGATATTAATAAAAATAGTTTTTGCAATCAACAGGAAGACGAAGGAAGTGCTGTACCAGAGATTAGTGAGGATGACATGTGGGCAAAAACAACAGCAAAAACAGACAGGACTCCGGAGAAGTGCAGCAACACCTGCTAAGAAGCAAAGTGGGAAAAGGAAGGAAGCAACAATATTAATAAAGGCAATACTCAGGCAATGAGGAGTATTATGGATCACGAGCTTTTACTCAAAATGGTTCGCGGGCAGAACGCGGTTCCAAACACAAAATGAAAACACAACGCCCAATTGTCTATTGCTGTGCTGTGCAAAGTCACAAACATAAGTCTTCTTCTTCTTGGGCTTGGTTTCAACATACAACAGGCCGGCGAATTTTTATAATTTTTGATTTTCTTTATTTCTTTATTACTCTATGGGCAATGCTAAAGAAAACAAAGATTTTCACTCGGGCAAAGGAAGAAAAAAAAGCATAAGGAAATAAAGAAAGTAAGCGAGCAGTCCAGACATCAACGACAGAGGTAAGTCCCTTTTTTCATTTGAGAATTTAGACTGAGAAATGCAACATTCGTAGGCTCCACTTCATCATATTAAAAATTTGTGATTCCATTCATCCAACATAAATTGCAACTTATAAGATTATGTTTTACTTTACAGCCTTTAAACTAATTATAAATTGAAATTTTATGAGCTAAACAAAATTTGGATTTAGCTTCTTTATTAATACATATTTATTGTTTCTGACTTTTCAAATTCACTTGATGGACAAATTCACTGTGGCCAAGTTCTCTTTTGGGGCACTCAAACATATTCGAGTCGTCTCGGACAATCTTATTTGGAGGAAGTCCATCAAGTGTTGGGCCGTGATCAGATTTTTGTTGTTGTTGTTGTTGTTTTATGTTGGCCGGACGTGGGCACTTTGAGCGGCAAATTAAACAGAGCGCCAGTCCGTGAACTTCAGCATCGAACTAATGACGGGGGCAAGGCCGAAGGCGAAGTCGCAGTTGCAGTTAAGTTAGGCAGGCGAATAGATACGAGGAAGAATAAGACGAGAGACAGGCGAATGGAAGACGGGACAGGACATCCAACTAATTGAAATTGCGCGCCAATTTTGTGGCTTGTTGGCTGCATCTTCGTCCTGCTGCTCACGGGTCATGCGCAGAGCGGGCAATTGGGGACAAAACAGCTGGCGGTTGTTCGTGCGTTGTTGTCGCTCGGTCGCTTGGTCGGTTGTCGGTTGTCGTTGTCGTCGTCGTCGTCATCGTCGTTTGTCGTTGTTCGTGTCTACTTGGCTCGTTGCGTCCTGTGCTCGTGCTCGTGTTCGTGCCTGTGTTCGGTGCGTGTGTGCGTCTTAAATTCGCCAGCCAAAACATTGGCGAATGCAGTCAGTGTCGGTATTTGCAGCGGGCAACGTGTCCGCTTCTCTCTACCGCGTCACTCTGTGTCTGCGTGCGTGCGTCTGTCTGTCTGCGCGCGCCCGTCTATCTGTGTGTGTAGTGTGCTTGTGTGTGTGCAGGTAGTGTAGTAGGTCTAACAAACTGGCAGTGCAACTGGCTGCTTCAGTGACCCAATGAGCCGGGTAGCGACGATATCGTCGTGAATTGCGTTACGGTTCTTGCGCGTGTTTTTTACATAGCTATTCTATATGAAAATATTTATTTATTTTGCTATTTTTTTTATTGTTGTTGTTGTACCGGGTTCCGGACTTTACGACCGCGTACCGCACCATTCTTGTTTGTTGTGATTACTGAAACAGCGTCGTGAATTCTATGAATTGTTTATTTTTCTGGGATCATTTCGCGCCTTTTTTTTAAATTTTTTGTTTTTGTTTCAATCACATGAGCTGTGAGGGCAACCGAGTTAATATTGAATATCAGTCATGAATATCCTGTTGATTATACCATTGGCCGCTGCTAAGTGTTGAGTGTTTGTGTGTGCTTAAAAAAAAAATGTTAATCAAATAAAATAAAAAAAACTCCCAATCGAAATCGCGCAGAAGATAACAAATTATAAAAACCGAAAAATAAACCCAACAATATTATTTTAAAAAATCGAAATCGCATTGATTGAAGTTCGTATGTTATTCAAACAATAAGGTAAGCTAAAAACGCCGTTACAAATTTAATTTAATATTTATTTTATTTTCTTTGAATTGAATATTTAAATATTTTATGACAAATCTAAGCATTTGTTATAGTAAGTTTTTTGAACCATAAATGATTTTTTTTAAAAAATGTGTTTTTTGTACGATTTTTGTTATGCCATAATTATAATATTTAGTAGATTATTTTATTTTCTTTATTTACTATGAATTTTACCATTTTTTTTTCATTAAAAAGGGAGTGAGTTAGTATAGCATTACAAATATTTAAAATAAAATTATTTTAAAATATTTTATTTATTTAAAATAAAATTATTTTAAAATATTTTGGTTCCCCTTGTTATTAATATCTCTTGTTTCAAATATGAAAATTAAAAATTTTTTGTTTTTGAAAGAGAAAGAAAGTATTTGTTATAATTTAGAAACAAATAAGGATTGCATTATTAAGCTATAAAATATGTATACCATGGATTTGACAAAAAAATACAAATTAGTTGCAATTTCTCATTTGAGGGGATGCCACAGGCCTATAATAATGCTGCAATAAACTATTACCTAGAGGCTTAGATAAAATATTTAGATGCATGTAAATCTTAGACCATTGAGATGTGAATCAATATGCTGCGATAATTTGCCTTTGGATTCATTAAGGATCGAATAGATTGCTTGATTAAAGCTGAGGCACGCATATTATTTTGTTGGAATGCTGCAGCTGTACTCGAGGGTGAGCTGATCCTAACTCAGACCAACGAAATTGGTAAATGAGTTCAACTTGTCCCCAAGCGAAGTACTTTTCATGCCACCGAAATCGAAAATGTTGCACAATTTGGCCCTTGGGTCTAATTCGATTTGAAAACTAAAGCCGAGGCAATCCTTTTCAATGGGTGGAGGGGTGGTTGGAGGGGCTGGCAGGGTTAGCCGAAAAGTAGGCAGCCCACATGACATAAATTTATGCATTGTAAAATGGCATACACAGCTCATCGTCGGATGTCGGGGGCTGTCGGATGTGGACATCGATAATAAATGCATGTGATATGCATTTTATTTTAATTTAATTAAAATGTGTTTATTTATGCACTTAAGTTGCAACAGCAGCATCAGCAGCAGCAGCAACAACAGCCTAAATACATGCATAAATGCATAAATACTAAAGTGCACATTTAACATGCACAATAATCAAATGTATTTTACAGGTTGCTCATACGCAGCGTGCACCCGCTTTAAATAATACACAATATACTCGGCACAGCATGTAAAAAGGCTATAGCTGCATTGTGACGAATACCGAATACCCTTGCTAAATTATATACAGTAACCACGCAGCTCTTGATTGTACGCTTTATTTTAGAGTATCTGTCTGTACCAAAAATAAAGTAAATTGTTTTTTTAATCTTATCTTTCCAATCTTTTTATGCTTATTTTGTTAAATCTATTGTTTTATGATATAGCCGCTTAAAATTTTAGCCCAGCTTATCACACATTTTCCAATCGAGGCAGTTAATTCCTTATTTTTTCCCTCTGACACGTAAAACAATTAATATATTATGTAGAGCAAAAAATATGTTCACCCAAAACTTTCACCCGAGTAGATGCATTTACAGAAATTTCAATGTTTATTTAGAAAGCTTTAAATATAACAACCAACCAACCAACTAACCATTTAATAGTTAAATTATAAATGTCTGAATCCGCTTAGTTTTTTGTATGCTAACAGAGCAAAATCTAATCAAAATAAGTAACAACTAACAGGGGATAAAAGATAAATAACAAATAACTTGTATTCTCCACATGTTTGCATGTGGATATTTATGTCAAAATCAAAGTACTTTTTCCCAGCAAAGAGTATATATATATAAAGTCAAGCTATATTAATGCAACCTACGATATATAATTTAATGAAATATTTTGTTAAAATATTATTGAAAATAAACAAAATTTTTGCACAAATTTTTGTTTGGCAAATATACATAATTGCAGCTTTAAGGGTAATTAAAGAGCACAACAGCTAAAGGTTGAATATAAAATAAACTTTTCGAGGCAAGAAGTGGAAATAATAACAAAAACAACAAAAGCAACAGCAAAAAATAGCCAAAATACAAAATAAATATTGAATCAATTCGCACAATGTAAAAGTTAACAGTAATTCTACACACACACACACACACACACACACGCACACCTGACACATAGCACATGCACCCAAAACAGGTAAACAAATTTTGAACAGTTTTGTGTTTTTTTTTTTCTCTGTGGTAATTCTGGTCCACAAGCCGCCTGTGCACGGCCAAGACGTTGTTCTTTTGTTCGGCTCGTAAATGAAATTGAAACAAATTGCTTGTAAATTAAGAACCTATTGCTTTATTTAACATACTTGATTTATTTTCAAATACCTTATAAGTTACTTTATTGTGGCCTGAAGATCCACTATAAATCTTTGTTATATATTTAAAATTGTGTTATTTATTATTCATGCTGATTCTGTATCATATAACAACTAGTCTTATTTTTAATTTTTTCCAAATACATTTTATTTAAAAGTATTTAAACCAATCCGTTTATTTTTTTTCATGTGCGTGTTGCCAGTTTTATATCTTGGTATTCATTTATTAAACACACAAACAAGCTGAAGTGATTTTTAAAATATTTCATTATGGAAAATTATTGTTAAAGTATTTTGTAATATATATATAACTTATACATACAGACAACAACAAAAAAATCATTAATTAATATTGGATCTGGAAATCTTAACATGAAACTTGAACTGCTTTGAGCCAGATTCCAGCTTAGTTATTTACTGTATAATTTTTTAAGGAAATACTGAGTTCTTTCTTGGTAGGAGTATATATTTTTAGTTTCCTCTGTTGATTTTTTTGTTTTAAAAATTTCCAATGCAACGTTTGTAAATGAAACTAAAATATTTATGACAGCTATTGGATGGCTGTGTAAGGTAAATACAAAGACATGCAGGTGAATAAGTGTGTGTGTATGAATGTGTGTGTCTGTATGCAGACACAACAATGCGCACTAGTTCACACACACACGCACACGCAGGACATGGTTTCGTGTGCATGTGGCGCAAATCCCTTTGATTATCCCTGTGCATTTACAAACGAAACAGCAAAGTCCGCACGCTTTACTTTGGCAATAAAATTGAACAACAAATATTCATTGCAATAACAACAAGAACTGCAACAAAAACAAGAACTGCAAACAGAAGAAGACATGTGAACAAACGCAAGCGGCAAAGTATTTGGTTTATATTTTTCTCCTCGTAAATGGCACAAAAACTAAATAATGCACACACAGCAGGACACACATACTGTAAGTTTCGCTGTTGTTGTTGTTGTTGTTCTTGTTGTTGCCTATAACAAGATTTTAGCCGGCTGCAACCAAGAGTATTACTTAGGTCTAGTTACAGGCTCAAAAATAAAAAATTACTATTACAAACATGTAAATAAATTTCAACATACAATTTGAACATGAAATACTTTTAATATGCCATATAACATATAAAACATACATTTAAATTTATCAAATAATTTGTATGCTGAAAAGTAGACTATGGAATTCATTTCTGAACATAACGTTTCATATTAAATGTTATGTTCAGTCGTAAGCTCTAACTTATTTAGTTTAAATATTCTCCGTACTTTCCTTTTTTCGAAACCGTGAATAAAACACGAACCAGTGAATTGTTGGGAACATTCTTTGATTTGATTTTATTTGTCCTTTTTGTCTATTCCTGTGTTAAATATGGTTATGCATTGAAATAGGAGTACATTTAAAAACAATATTGGACCAATCTTAAGTTTACCCTGCGGTCAAATTTGAGCATCAAATACCAAGGGTCCTGTAAACCGATTTTCAAATCTCATTTTAAGTCGTTCATTTGAGTGAGGTTCATAGACCTTTAGAAACTAATTGTACACAAGCATTGAGCCGGCTACACATTTACCTCCATGCAATTTGACTGTACGTCAAATGTGTGACGATCATAACTCAATTATGTGCTGGCCGAGCTGTGACTATGAACCACAATTTAACCGGACTTAAAATACTTTCACTGTCAACTGTTTAAATCACAAATGGTTGTTGTTCGCATTTGCACGCCCTGTGAATGATGTTTTCCACAAGAATTGTAATCGGGGGCGGGGGGTTTGCATTTCACTTTTATGTGTATTCCCAACAATGACATGACAAAGTTCTATTGCCCCAGCCCATTGGCGCTGACAGTCTCGGTCATCTGGACATTTGTAAATCTGGCTAGCTTACTTCTACTACCCACATAAGTGCTATAAATTGTTGTAAACATTTCACTACAAACTGTTTCCCACTCAATGACATACGTATGTATGCTGCACATATATATATATATATATATATATACATATATATGCATTATTTGCTAGTTATTTTATGAAAACCGTTTGCAACGTAGCTGGTACTATTTGCGGTTTATATTGTTGGCTCATTCAATTTAAGTTTTAATATCCTTGTCACGTGGGGTAGTCACAAAATATTCTAAATTTTGACAGAGATTTTTGAAAATTTTATTTTGTTTATTTATAGTTTTCAATGTCCACATATATAAGTAAGTTTTATATATTTGTTTAATTTCAATTTCATTTCATTTAAGTTTTAATATCCTTGTCACAAAACGTTCTAAATATTGACGGAGATCCTTTTAAATTGTATTTGGTTTATTTTATGATTTTAATTTTCTATGTTTAGATTTATGAATTTATATAAAATTTTTAATATTTGTTTTATTGATATATTCAAATATTATTTATATTTAAATGAATAATTTTTTATATCAAATAAGCAGAAAATTGTGATTGTTAGTTTTCTGAACAAGGGTATTGAAACTTCGTGAGGTTTTTAAATCATCTCCAGTTTCCTGTTATGGATAGTAATTGGGAATTTTGCCAGTAGCCCACAAGCTATCATATTATCCTGAAACGTATGTAAAATTGAAAATTTACGTAGCCAGCCAGAATTGTAAATGAAATTAAGAGACCAGAAGTGCATATTGTTGTTGCAGGCAGAGACGCAAACGCAGAGCCAAAGGTGTTGCCGTAGGGATAAGCAATAAACAAATAGCCAAGACCACAGGTTAAGGCGGCTTGGATAAATGTGCATATTTGAATTGGACAGCAGCTCTGACAGTGGGTGGTATAGATTAGATGTATTTTAGAAGGCGATGCAGTTGCAATTTGTCCTTTGATTGATTGTTGATCGATAGCCAACAATGATGTGGTGCATAAAACAAACAAAATACATATATATATATTGGTTTAATGCATTTTTCTTTAAATTAAATTTAAACAAACTTACTTTTGAGACATTTCAAATATTCGTTTGAAGAAAACAACTCAATAAAAGTTTCAAGAATTTGGAATTATTTTTTTGAATTGCTTATTTATTTAAATAATTAAATAATAATACACAAAAATTCTCAAAATGTTTTTTGAATTTATTGATTTTGTTTAAAGCTAATTATGAGTTATTTTTGTTTTAATTAACTATACTTGCAATTTGATTGCATTCTTAGCATTCCTGAGTTTTTCTTAAATTTCTATAGTACTCAGTGTTTGCGTTCACTCAACTTGAAAATTCATTGCATTTCATGAAGTTTATTCTTAAATGGATTTTTTTTTGTGTGTGTTGTTAAACTATGAATGATACATTCGCTTAAGTGAGCGCTTCGCCCAATTGCAATAAGTTGATGGATTTCTGTCGGGGCATGGCTGAATTTGGTGTGCATGGAGAATGTGGCATGTGGCACGTCTCACTTGGTTTTTTAATGGTGTCACGTGCGAACGAGTGTCTTGGACTCGAGGCGCTCATTTGATAACCTAATTGTTGGTCCAGCTCAGCGCCTACAAATTGAATTTAATATTAATTAACTAATTTCTACGCTGGGCTCACTTTTAATTAACTTCTCCATGGGCCCGTTTTCTGACTTGGCATTGGCTTGGCCTTTCATTTGATTTTGGGTGACTTTCGTGAACTGGCCAACATTCTCACAGCTGCCCCTCCAAAACCAATCCCCAACCCTGATCACTTGGGTGGCACAACGGATGCCGCCACCATTCGCGTCGACGACTTCACGTAAATACACGTGCCGCATCAGAAGCTGAAGCTGAGGACGTAGCCGGAGCCGGAGCCGAAGCTGGACACGGCATCGGGTGGGTGGTTAAGGGGGGAATCGGCGGTCGCCAGGGAATACATCGATGTGCAACGTGTTTTTCCGGTTTAATACCTTTCTCAACTGAATACGAATGAAAATAGCGGTACATGTGCCCCAACAAAAAAAAACGAAAAACCGAAATGGAAAAAAGAAAAGCGAAAAGAAAACTCACCCCACTAGAGAAGAGGGCAAACAGTAAACATCATGAATCCCGTATCGCGCTTACCTACTCTCTGTAGGTGTGTGTGTGTGGTGTGTGTGTGTGTACTGTTGTTGTTGTGCTGCAGTTGAGCACGCGCCGCTTTACGTTGCGGGCGTGACGGGAACTGGGAACTTTGAACAGAGGTGGGAACGGGGGGCACTGTATCGCCCACGGGGGCTACGAACACTGGGCTATAGTGCCAGGTGCTCTGTAGCCAAAATTCCAATGATTTCCATTTGCTTTTTTTTTTCTTTTTTTGTTCTGTTCCACGCTTGTTCCTAAAGCAGAAGCAGAACGCTTAACGACGACCGTGACTCTTGCCAGATGCAATTTGTAGACGAGTCTAAATCCAATTCAAACGCCAAACAATGCGCCAGTAAAACCTATCGCCACACTGCGCAACTGTACTAAAAAGCTACTGATTATAAAAGTACATCAATATATAAATTGATTAGACAAGGCGCCGACATACGGAATAAAATAAATTCGACGAAACTTTATGCACAGCATCGATAATAAATCGATAAGCTACATCGTAAATGATTTTGGTCTCTTCTTAAGTTGACATTTATTTTACTGAGATCGCATAATATTAGCTTAGAATAGATCATCTGTGATGAAATATTGCAAGTGTACAAAATATGCAATATTTAGCTTCGATAACAAATCGATAAATTTAATGAGTACGTTGTATCTGAACACAATATTTAGATTACCTTTTAAAACTTAAATGTATTGAATATCGAAAATATTTCCGTTCAAAACTAAATGCGCTACAATTTGGAACTATGGAAATTAATCAATCAAATTAATTAGTTAAATTAAGTTTTCATGGAAATCACATATAATAAACGAAAGGGTATCAAATGCTCGTCAACTTTAAGAAAACTCTTTTTATTATTTTTTGTTTATCATTTGTTGTTGGTTGTGTTTATGCAGCTCCTACGCACTTTGTGAACGCCCCCGTTTTTGGTATTTTCGCTGCTTCTTTCCACAATTTGGCTGTTTCTGTTGCTGCTGCTGTTTTGTTTGCCCACAACGCCGACCACGCCTACAATGCCACAATGTCGCCCACCTGCTCACCTCCAGTAGCCTTGCGTCTGCTTTTAGTTTTCGGCATGTTTTGGCTTTTTCTTCTGTTCATACTCTGTACATATTGGCAATTGGCAAAAAAAAAATCTGGGTTGAGCACAAAAAACTAAATTTTTTTGAAGTTTAGCTTTAACTTTTTAAACGGTTTTTTTTTTTTTTAAATGTATTGACATGGATGCAAATTTCAAACTATCATAACTGGTATCTATCATAACTGGTTAGCTACAGGGTATCACTTAGTCGATCACTTTTGATTGGTGCATTTGTGTTTTCTGTCTTTTTTCATGTTGCTTTAGCGCTTTGTGCACGGTTTTGTTTGTTTTTGGGCTTTTGTTGATGTTGTTGTTATGCAGCCTGTTAGTGTGTCACTGTGCTAGACACACACACACACACACACACACAAACACACACACACATTCACACAGTTGCGTTTGTTGTTGTTACCTGCGTGTAAAGTCGCGTGCCAAAAATCGCTACATTTTTTTTCTTTCGGTTATTTCCGTTTGCGTTTATGTTTTACTTAAATTCTCTTTAACCGGCCTCAACATCCGACCGACCCCGACACCAACGACCGGAAGCATACACCCCTTATCCCGTAGCCGTGCCGGTTTTACGCAACGCCCCCTTTCCCAAATTTCGACAGTTTTACGCTGTTGCTTTTTAGTTGCCTCGGCGGGTTTTCATTATTTGCAATATCACGTAACGCCAAATGAAGTCGTAAAACGTCGATGCCCCAAACCCCAAACAGTTGTGCTCCTTGTTTAACACACACACACACACACAAGCACACATACACTCAAACTTACAGTCTGGCCTGTTTGTTCCTTCGCCCCCAACTGTGTCTGCATGGATATTCAATGGATTTTGCGAGCGCTAAAAAAAGAAAAAACAAATTGTTTAAGTTATATTATAGGAATTACAAGTACATTTGATTAAGCGGCATCTCTACCCCGCCACCCTTCACCTCCAAAGCCGAGGCTTACATAAACTTAAGGCATTTAAATTATGCACAAGTGCCGACAACCGGAACCGGGTCAGGACAGCAAGAGAATTCTACAGAACGCGTTGCTTAAGTGGTTTCTCATTTAGCTGCGACGCATAAATCAAGCATTAAAGTAAACAAATAAACAAACAAACAAACGGACAAACGGACAAACTGAACAAAACAAAACGCCAAGAAGGCTGCACAAAATGGCTAAAATGAAAGCAAAAAAAAAAAAAAAAAAAAAAAAACCAAAAAAAAAAAAAAAAAAAAAAAAAAAACAAAAAAAAAAAAAAAAAAAAAAAAAAAAAAAAAAAAAAAAAAAAGTATTGAACTCTTCAAAAATTCTTGTCATCTCTGATTCGGATTTCTATAAAAGTTCAACTCGTAGAAGTAAAAGTGGTTTTGTAAAACTCATATTTACAAATTTAGCTATTATACTCATTTATTTCAGTTAAAAGTCAGAATTTTTAAATTATTTAAATACACCTGCGGCTAATGTCCACAACAACAACAATTTAAATTAAAACTATCCCAAACTCTTGAAATCATGTAAAAAATTTGATTAATTTGTTATACCACACTATTTTGATTTATTTGTACTTCAAACATTTACAAAATAAAAGAAGAATATTGCGTGCTAAATGCCGTTTACAAAAAAAAAACCAAGAAAATATGTTCAGCTCGGAAGTACCAATCTAGGAGATACCCTGCACTTAGCACCGAGTTATTGTGAAACACATCCAAACTTTCATTTGTATCGATCTGGCGGTTTTGCGGGCTTAAATTTATATATCAATGTGTGTAAATACTTCCCAAAATATTCAAAAGAAAGTGTCGCATGATCAAGATTTTAATTATTTATTATTTTTTTGAGATCGAAGTTGCCTTCCATCCTCGCTTACCCATTTTTTTCTGGGAACAGAAAGGGTATTTGATAAAAAGAAACAACAAGCGGAATGTATGTCAAAAACACAGTAACAATGTCAAACAAAGCAGGAAAACAACCAAAACGGAAAAGTTTCTGCTCTCCTTGTTTATTATTATTTTTTTTATTTATTTATTTGTTTGTTCATTTTCGCTACTCGCTGTTACTTGAAAATTAATTAAAAACAATATAAATTATTTGTTGTCGCTTAATGTGCTGAGGCATTGGGGACTTTGACGCATTAGTTGCTTGTCAGTTGGCCAAAAGCAGTCGAGAGTGCTTGCCACATGCGAAATTCACGGCTGACGGCAATCTGTGTTGTCCTTAAAGGACACTTACCGCTAACAGCTTTCCGTTGAATGAAAATAATATAATAAACTTAGCGCAGACAGACCGTGGCAATGCTCAGTTTGTGGTTTATGGCAATTAAATCGCCTTTAGTTACAGCAAATTGGCCAGCACAATCGATCGTCAAGCAAATGGCTCAAAAGTCCACATTTAGCCCGAATAAAAAAATATACATATATAATCGGAAATATAATACTAATATATACTAATTTAAATAAATAAAAATCTTCTAGTTGAGTCTGTCTGTCAACATGATATTGTCCAGATAAGTTCGTTAAAATTTTATAAATTTCGTCGAAAAAAAAACAGACATTGCGCTTCTTCTTCTTACCTTTCTATTTTAGGATATTACCAAAAATCTGTTGAAATGCAATTCAATTTTCTTTTAAAATATCTGTATACTCGTGTATTTGATGCAGAACTTTTCATCTAGCTGTACGATCTCTACAAAATTCTAACAAAACTAAAAAATTGTGTTACAGTTAAGAACAGCAAATTAAATTGTTTGAGACATACTGAAAATAGTGTAATACATATTTTCTAAGTTCCAATCAAAGTATTTTGAGTTTGACTTAAAACTTTACATTTAATATTTAAATCGTTAAGTTATTGACTTGATTGAAATGATTCTCAAAGGTCGAATATGTCATGCATTTTCACAATTAAAATATCCCATTTTGGATTTGCAGTGGGAATATTTAAGGAATAAATTTATTAATTTCTTCTTTTGGTTGCGTTTCAATGAATTTATAAAAATATGTACTGAAAATTTAAACTGAAATACGTTAGCTTATAAAAATTTAATATCTGGGGTTATCAAATCCTGAATTTCTGTAGAATGATTCTAACTAAAAATCCAACTGACCGACTTCTTCCATGGGAGTTGGAGTTGAAGTAGGTTCCAGAATTTGAACGAAATTATCCAATTTATTTTGGACATCCGCAACGCGACAACATTGGACTAAGCCGTAGATGGGATAGTGCTGAAGTTTGTTAAACACAGTGTTCCTTAGCCAGGATACCTCATTACACTTGCTCATGCATAGACCATCTCGCCCAGTGCTTGTTAACTGAAAATATATTATATATAAATATTTATATAAAAATAGATTAGCTTAGATTGTTCGATTCCATTCTGAAGGTAAACACTTACAAATGGTGAATTGTGCGCCACGACAACAAACTCATCAGTGTCATTTAAAGTTGGCTTCAATGCACGCACATATGCCCAAATGTGAGACGGCACGGATAGGGTATCTCCCGAGCTCAGTTCGAATGTCAGTGCGCTGGTCTCATTGCAAAATTGCAGCTGGGGCATGCTAACGATACCGGAGACTCCGATGCGAACATCAAATTTAGCATTGTGGCTGGCGGCCTCAAGTGCGTTCAGAAAATGTCGCCAGTTGCCGATGCGAAGGGCGCGCAACCAAACAACGCTTAACATTTCATTAAATTCCGTTAGATCGTTGGCAAAAGCGTTGTCCTGGATGATGTTGGTAAAGTCAAACGTGTCCTCGGTGAAAACGGCCTTCAATTGTTTGTCATTGCGGATCGCTGCAGTTAAATCTATTGAACTGCGAATTCGATATGAATTGGACAATTATATAATTTATAAAAATTATGTTAAGAATTACGAAAACAAGTCGAAAAAATTGATTAATTGAGTAATTGGGAAATTTGTCTCTCAGACAATTTGATCCCAACTTTCTTTTCAGAGGCTTACCTAATTGTCTTGAACAGACTCTTCGTATAGGCCACATTGATGTCCATACCCAAATCTTTCAGCTGACCAACCTCCGGCTGTAAATTGAGACGAATTAATCTACATGTTTATTTTGTTTTTATACCCTGAACCGATTGAAAATGGGTAAAAAAGGGTATAATGGTTTTGTGCAAATGTATGTAACAGGCAGAAGGAAGCATCTCCGACCCCATAAAGTATATATATTCTTGAT
>SCDY01001699.1:0-24380 GCA_004143825.1 Drosophila micromelanica
AGTTTAAAAATAAAATTTTTGGTCCACATTCATGTAAAAAATTTTCGAATATATACCATAGTGTTCCCATATAAGGATATTTCTCAACTTTCTCCAGTCGTAACTTTGCCAAAACTCAACCGATTTTGATGAGGAAGGTCTTTTTGTTCCTGGTTCGGTGTCTAAATTAATTCTACATTTCAGTTTAAAAATAAAATTTTTGATCCAAATTCATGTAAAAATTTTGTATTATATACCATAGTGTTCCCATATAAGGATATTTCTAAACTTTCCCCAGTCGTAACTTTGCCAAAACTCAACTGATTTTGATGAGGATGGTATTTTTGTTCATGGTTCGGTGTCTAGATGAATTCTACATTTCAGTTCAAAAATAAAATTGCTCGTCCAAATTCATGGTGCCCGTGAAGATTCTTATCTCACATACTTTTAGGTACACATAGATTGGGGGAGCGGGAGTTTTTCCGCAGGGCTACTCACCCAGTTGATGTCTTATCTTGGCCTCCTCCTCCGACTTGCCAATGGACTGGGCGCTGGCCAGGCCCTGGCGCAGGTACTCGACGGCCTGGGCGTGCTGCTCCAGCTGATGGTGGACCCGGCCGAGGGCGCCGCAGGCGAGCGCTTTGCCCAGTCGATCCGTGCTGAGCGCCAGCTGGCGTTCGTAGCACTTGAGCGCCTCCGTCTGCTGGCCGAGGGCTTCGTGGACGGCGCCCAGGTTGCCGACGGCGCGTGCTTGAAGCGCCGGCGCCGCCAGCTCCGTGCACAGCTGCAGATCCTGTTCGTGCAGCTGCAGCGCCTCCGCATGGTGGCCCATGCGCTGCTGCACCTGGCCCAGCGCGCACATCGCGTCCGACTCGAGGGCGCGGTCCTGCAGTCCGCGCGCCAGCTCCCGCTGATGCTCCAGACAGTTGAGCGCCTGGGCGTGATTGCCGAGGGCCGCGTGCACGTGGCCCAGATCGCCGTAGGCCAGGGCCTTCACCTCGGCGCTGTGCAGCTCGTGGGCCACCACCAGGCGCTTCTCCAGGCAGACCAGCGCCGCCGCCAGCTGGCCGAGGGCGCGTCGCGCCTGCCCCAGGCCGCGATAGGCGCGCTCCTGATCCCGATGGCTGGCCAGGCCCAGGGCCAGCTGCAGCTGCTGCTCGTGGCACTTGAGCGCCTCCTCGTAGTCGCCCAAAGCGGCATAACAGTCGCCCAAATGGCCCAAGGCGCGGGCGCGATCCGCCTGAGTGGAGGGCAGCGAGACGCGCTCTAAAGTGCCCAGCTGCGCCTCCAGACAGCCAATGGCCGCCTCGTAGTGGGCCATGTTGAGCCGGGCAATGCCGAGATTGCCGTGCGCCTGCGCCTCCACAGCCGCGTCCCGCTGCTCCTGGGCGCGCTCCAGCTGCTCCTGGTAGCACTTGACCGCGTGCGTCCAGCTGCAGAGCGCCATGTGAACGGCGCCCAGATGGCCATGGGCGCGGCACTCGCCGGCCAGATCGCCCAGCTCCTGGCGCAGCGTCAGCTCCTGGGTGTGGTGTCCGAGCGCCTTGTCCCAGCGCCGCAGCAGGCGATGGGCCAGGCCGAGCGCTCCGCAGGCGGCCGCCTCCATGGCCCGTTCGCCGGCTGCTCTGGCCAGCGCCAGCTGGCGCTGGTACAGCTTGATGGCCTCCTCGTGGGCGCCGGTGCGGATGAGGATGTCGCCGATGTTGCCCAGGGCCCGGAACTTGGCCGGCAGCTGGCCGGTCGCATGGGCCACGGCCAGGAACAGCTGCTGGCACTCGAGTGCGGCGGCGGTGTGGCCCAGGGCGAGATGCGCCAGTCCCAGATTGCAATACGCCCGTCCCATGTGCGGCCGATGCTGTGCGTCCTTGGCCAGCGCCAGATCCTGATCGTAGTAGCGCACCGCGGCCCGATAGTTGCCCAGACAGTAGTGGGCGTAGCCCAGCAGATGGCACGCCTTCCCCTCGGCGGCGACATCGCCCAGCTCCTGGGCGAGCATCAGATAGCTCTCGTAGTGCGGCACCGCCTCCCCGTACAGCTGCCGGGCGCTGAGGCAGTTGCCCAGATTGAGCAGGGCGCACGCCTCGCCGGCGGCGTCCTTCAGGGATCGGGCGGTGGCCAAGTGGGCGCGATAATGCGCCAGTGCGGCATCGTGGGCGCCGAGCGCCTGGTAGGCCACCGCCAGGTTGCCGTGGGTGGCCGCCTCGGCGCTGCGATCGTTCACCGCCTGGCTGATGGCCAGCTCCTGCTTGTGATACTTGACGGCCGCCTCGTAGGCCCCGGCGGCGGCATGGGCATTGCCCATGTTGCCATAGGCGCGTCCCATGCCCGCCCGGTCGCCGAGTGCCCGGGCGATCCCCAAATGCGCCTGGTGCAGCTTCAGGGCCGCATCGTGGGCGCCCAGCAGCTGGTAGACGATGCCCAGGTTCGAGCAGGCCCGTCCCTCGCCGAGCTTGTCGCGGGCGGCCAGCGCCATCGCCAGCTGGCGCTCGTGCCACCGCTTCGAGGCGGCCGCATCGCCGGCACAGCGGGCCGCGTGCCCCAATCCGGCGTAGGCGCGAGCCTCGATGCTGCGATCCCCCAGCGTTTGGGCGATGCGCAGCACCTGCTCGTGGCAGGCGGCCGCCTGGCCGAACTGCCGCCGCTGATGGTGGGCGGACCCGAGATTCGAGTAGGCGCGCGCCTCCTCCACCTGGTCGTGCAGCTTGCGCGCCAGCCGCAAGTGCTGCGTGTGGCAGTCGAGCGCCGCCTCGCACTCCCCGAGCGCCAAATAGACGGCGCCCACGTTGCCAATTTCGCGTGCCTCCTGCAGGCGGTCGCCGAGCTGCTTGAACAGCTGGACGCACTGCTTGTGCGATGCGAGCGCGTTCGGATAGTCGCCGCTGGCGGTGTAGACGTGCCCCAGCGAGGTGAGCGCCGAGGCGGCCGCCTGGGTGTCCTTGCACTTCATGGCCAGCACCAGCTGGTAGCGATGTGCGGTGAGCGCCTCCTTGTAGGCGCCCTGGCTGAAGTAGGCCGAGCCGAGATTGCCATGGGCCCGGCACTCGCCGGCCGTGTCGCCGAGTGACTTGGCCACGGCCAGATCTTGCTGCATATACCCAATGGCCTGGTCCAGCTGGTTGAGCGCCCAGTGCGCCGAGCTCAGCGCCGAGAAGACGGAGCCGCGCAGCTTCAGCGAACAGCTGCCGATGCGCAGGGCCGCCTCCAGGACGGCCACAGCCGCCTGATATTGGGCCGCCTGCAGCAGCTCCTGGCCAACCACCGAGCTGACCACGAACGGCGACTCGTGCAGCTGCATGGCGCGCAGCTGCTGCAGCGTCGGCTCGAGGGCCGCGCGCAGCGGACTCTTCAGGGAGGCCTCGACGAGCCCGGCCAGCAGCTGCTTGTGGCCGGGCTCCTGGGCCAGTCCGGCGGCGAAGGAGGCCAGCGCCTCGCCGTACCGGCCCAGGCACTGGAGGGCGACGCCCTGTCGAAAGTAGGCCTTGGGCCACTGCGGGCACAGCTCACGCGCCTGCGTCGCATCCTGGAGCGCCGCCGCGAACTGGCCCTGCTTGAGCCGGGCGGCCGAGCGATTGCTGTAGAGTATGTGATTGCCCGGATCCAGCTGCAGTGCGTCCGTGTAGAGCAGCACCGCGGTGGCAAAGTCGCCGCTCTGGCAGGCAGCATTCGACTGACGCACCTTCTCCAGGAAGAGCGCTCGGTTCGCGGCGGGCAGTGCCGGCGTGCATTCCGGTTCGTTCTGCAAACGAAAAAACGCACATTAGAAAGATCTACAGCTGGAAAGCGAACGCTCAAATCGAAGAGAGAGCACTAGCTAGCCCCAAAGATGAGTTAGTTGATAGTTAAATAAAGATTAAAGCGGCTTAATTTATTTTTTTTTAAAGGCTCTATAAGGTTATCAAAATAAGGGATCTATCAAATTGGGTGACTCTAACGAAACTTTTAAGAATATTTCTCAAGCCTTGCGTATCCAAGATATGCCTATTTCATCGTTTTGAGATTTTTATAATAGTTCATCAGTAATGTTTAAAAATCTTATTTGTCAAACTTCATTACTGTGGAATATATATAGATTTGAACGATTTGCTAAAAAAGATGCTAACATTTTTGAGACAGATTACTGATGACCTCTGCTAAAAATGGCACAATAATTTATTTTCTTATATTTAAATTAACAAACTGACAAACTTAAAATAATCGTATTATTGTTCCTTAATCAGTTCCGCAGGTAAATTTTATATCGAAAAACGTTTAAATAGATCGCACATGCAAATCAGATGAATATTTATATTCTTTTCATTTTTTATGCTGTGTTTGACCCACTGTGCAGCCTCAACGTTGCGCTGTAATTATGTTAAATTGCCGCCGCGCTCGACGCTACAGCTGCAATCGCATTGGAAGTCGCAGTCGCAGTCGCAGTTCAAGACCAGGCTTCAGGTATGTATGTGGCCACTGAGTCACGTTTCCTGGCCAACTGCCAACTGCCAACTGTTGACTGCCAACTGGCGATTGGTGAGCAGGCAGCATCCAATTGGTGTTCCGCCAGCAGTTCTGTTCGTCAAATGCGGAAGCAATTCCACGAATTCGTGGCCCAAGAACTGAGCCACGACGATCAGCAGCAACCGGTGGCTAACTGAAGTGTTGAAGCCTTAGCCTTTTTTGGCATAAGCCACGCCAAGCTTAAGACCAGAGAAGGTGAACGGGATTGGAAACGGGTACGAGGATCAGGTTGAGGACGAGGCCGTGACAAGAGCGTAGAATTTTTACATATTTTTGAAGCAATTAAATGGAATGAGTATGCAAATGCATTAGCCCAGCTTCAAGACACAAAAGCAAAAGCCAAAACTGAATCCAAAACCAAAACCAAGACCAAGACCGAGACCGAGAGCCGAGACCAACGCGATGTTTCCTAGAAAACGTGCACAGCAAGTGCCAAATGCCAAGTGCCAAGTGCCGCTGTCGAAGAGTGACGGAAAGGGGGGGATTGGGTGGAAGGGGGGCAGTTGGGGCGTGGGTTACGGATAACGTGCTTAGATTAGCCTTCTGGCTCGCTGTCGTTGTTGTTGTTGTTGTTAAGGATTTCTTTTTTTTTCGGTGGGGGGAATAAATCAACTCGTCGATACACGCAGCTACACGTACGAGCACATAGATACTCATACAAGTGGCAGCCACAAAATGCATCTGACAGATGCAGAACGAAATTTATGTTTTAGGCAACCATTAAAGCGCTCGTCCGAGCAGCGCTCGCTTGCCAGATAATCCAAATGAAGTGGGCGTTACAATGAACAAGCAGAACGAGCGGAATATAGCAAAAACAATCAAAAATAAAAACAAAAGCAAATACACACACACACATCGCAGAAACGTCGAACAACTTTGAAAACCACTCGCATAACTTAGCAAAATGAAATTTTTGCACAGCGTTGGCGTTGCTAGCGCAGATCTCAGCCGGCAGATTGGCCCAAGACAGCCAGCCGGCCGGCCAGCCAATGGTCAAAGTCAAATAAACACGCACAAAACATGCCCAGGCTAACCCAAAGATAGACGGACGGACGGCAGGACAAATCGCCCGTCGAAGGCCGAGCCGAGCGGAAGGGAGCGCCGTCTCGTATTAGCAGATATTATCGTTCCGACTGAGAATAATAACGCAACCCGCTGCAAGAGCACCGAAATGCGAGCAACCTTTAACGTTTATCCGAGCAAGCACTTGGGACTTCAATGCTTTCACTTTGTCTAAAAAGGCTAGAGCTGCATTAGAGTCGAGTCGAGTCGAGTTGGATTGTATTTTGAAATTTAAGTGAATACTGTTTGCAATTAGAATTGAATGAGGATAGGTTCGGATACTTTTGGATAAGTGAGGATGCGTTCGGATAAGTTTGGATAAGGTCGGATAAGTTCGGCTGTTATGTGCACTGTGTGAGTTGTTAGCTTTGGATGAATTTGGATAAATTTGGATAAGTTCGTATAAGTCTAAACAGGTTCGGATAAATTACCCTATTGCTATGGCAATCTATCGAATGCTAACTTCATGTGTTGCAATGTTAACGAAGCTTAAATATTTAGATCTGATTTTTTTTGAGTAATCTAAGCTTTTTGATAATCTTAGATAAGCTGTAAGTTGGAATGTGAACAAAACTTAATTTAAACATATTTTGGATTTGTTCATTTGAACATTATTATTTACGACACTATTAAAGCTAAAGACTTGTACATTTGAATTTATAATTGTGAATATCCGTGTGAGATAAAGTCTTTATATCTTTCTCCATTTTAAAGTTTTTTGTTGGATAAATCCATTTTACTGTGAAGGAGTATTGCGCAGTCGGTTACGCCCGCCTACAGTTCGCATCACATTGTTATGTAAACAAAAATAATTCAATTAAAAACTGTAAAAACATTAAAAACTGTATATTTTAGGTATTTCAATGCCAACATCAACTTGTTTATTTTTTTTTGGTTCAAACGGTGAACTTTGATTGGACGGGCCCTTTCGCATCGCGTTGGATGCGTCGTGCTGTGTATCAATTTAGGGATTGGCGCCCAAATGCCACATAGAGAAGTCATGTAAGCTGATACGTCTGCTGTCTCGCTACAGCAATTGCAACCAACAATAACAACAACAAACAGGGGAACAACACCAGCCTCTTTTTAGAAAATAGTCAAAGACGCGCAAGAATTTTGCAGCAAGAGGTTAGCAGCGAGAGATACACAAAGACAGAAGAGACAGAAAGTGAGCGCAGAGATTGGGGCGGCCAGGAATGTTTTAGCGAAAAAAAGGCACCGATTCGAGAACTGGTCGCGCCTGGGCTGCCTGGGCGGACAACAGTGCAAAAGAAGAAGAAGTAAAAAAGTGGCACCCAAAGATGCAACCAGGCAACAGCAACAGCAACAGCAGCAGCAGCAGTAGAAGTTGGCTGCAGGTTGTTGCCTGCCATGCCACATGCAGCATGTTGAAGTTGATGTGTGTGGAGTGGCGGGGCGGCCAAGTGACCAGAGCCACATGTGAGCCGGAGGCACCGCATTCGTCCCGACGGCCCATCGATAAAGTCGCCGCATCGGAATGCCAACAATTTCACGATTGCTTGTGGCGCACATTGGCATGTTTTGCGCTTAAGTCAAGAATTTTGTTGCAATTTAACGCGTAATAAAATAATTAGCTGTTGCTTTTCGTTCACGGCCGCGCATCCGTCCCAGTCGGACCCCTGTCCCCTGTTCCCCACAAGTGGATATCCGTGCTTAATGTCCTTTAACTGGCAGCTGCTGAATGAGTTTCATCCATAAGCTGAGCTAAGCTGCCCAAAAAGCACATCACCAATTTACTGTCATCTAGGTGCCCCGACGAAAGCCGAAACCCAAAAGCCAAGACGGATCAGTCAGTCAGTCCGAGAGACAGACAGACGGCCGGATGGACGGTCGGACACATAGAGAGACAGCAGAAGGCAGCAGCTTCTAAACATGCGCCAGAAACTTATCCAACATCGTTGACGTTGTCGTCCTCAGCCTTAGTCCCAATCGCAGTCTCAGTCTCAGTCTCAGTCTCAGTCTCAGTTTCGACGTTGTCGTTGTTGTTGTTGTTGTCGTTGTTGCCCGTGACATGACAGCGCGGAATATGATGAAAGGGCCTAGGGTGTAGTCAGAGCTGGAAATGGTTTTGGCGTTTTTATCTCTGCGCTTTGTTTAATTTGGCGTGTGTTTCATTGTTGTTGCTGTTGCTTAGCCCTTTTGTAGTCTCGCCGCTCAGTTAATCAACATTGAAATCATTTTGCCATCATTTTGATTATTAGCGCTGGATTCGTTGATTATTTTGTTTTTCTCTTTTTGTTGTCTTTTTCTTTAGCATTTTTGTTTTTGTTTTTTTTTCTGCTGTGTCTGTTATCCGACTTAATTTTTAAGCGCACTCGATGATTAAGTTTCTGTGAAGGCCATAAATAATTGTCATGGCGCATAAATTGGGAACTTGAAATGCATGCATGATCAACAGCAGACATGATCAACATGCTGTCAGTGGATAAAGATAAGTCAAGCCGACGTTCACTTGATTTCAAATCGTGTACAAATTAAAGCTTTCATCCACCTTCAACTAGTGAAATATGTTTTTATGAAGTTTACCCATCTTTGTCCGACATTATCATTTGCATACCAAATGTGTAAAATTGTTGTAAAATGTTTAAAAAATAAGCTATAATTATTAACCGGTCATATTTCCCTTTTCCACTTCCATTCACACTCCATTCGGAATGGCATTCTCATTTTCATTCTCATACATACCTCGGAGAAATCCCGCTGCGACATCTTATTCAATAGCTGCTCGCCAACAGCAAGTTTGCCATTGTTCTCATTATTATTTGCATTAAAATTTAATGGCAAATTTATAAGATTCTCATAATTCGTCATTTGTATGCAAAAACCATCAAAACGCCTTCAGCATGCCTCTGGTCTGTAAGAACACAAAGAGTCACAAAATTAGACAGGGATGAAACAAAGATTTTGAGAGAATGTGTATATATACATATATGCGTATTAAGCGGCCAAGACTTGTTGCAGTCAGTCCGACATGGGACAATGAAAACAAAACTTTCAAATGCCTCAGCCCCAGAGAATTCTAGAGAAGTTCGCCTGCTGCTGTTGTTGCTGTTGCTGTTGCTGCTGACCAACGTCAACGGCTTGAACGGCTCTTATGCAAATTTAGGCCCGGCCGCAGTCACATAAACTTGACAATTGAATGTGGCCATAAATTTCTCGAAAACCCAGACGTGTCGTCCGCGCCAGCGGCACAGTGGCCACAACTGTGTGCGAATTCTGCCGCTAACTCGCGAGCGGCGCCTCAGTATCGTGACCATCGGCCAGCCCCCAGTCTCCAGTCTCCGACTTAAACAAAGTGCCAGTCCCTCATTCATTCTAAAATACCAGTTGCTGAGCGGCTGTGGCTTCTTGTGAAAACACATTGTATATTTAATTTGTTATCATTTAATTGAGTCTGGCGGTAGCTGTCGACGTATTTAGAGAAAGTTCGCATTAACCAATTTAATTAAAAGCCAAATGGTCGTAATGTAAAATTGGCCAAATCAATTCAATCTCCTTTTCATAAACAGCGGAAATTGTAGCGCCCGCAGAAATACACACACACAAATGCCACAACCACTCCAAAGAGTGTTAATACTGTTTGTCTTTTGATGCACATCAAATGGGTGTTGCTGCGGTTCGTGGTTGCTGGTATTTATGCAGTGTAGCTTTGCGTTCGACATTAATTGAAATGTTAGAGACTTAAGCGACAAACCTGAAATGCCGCACACTTAACAGAAGACTTAGGACACAAACTTGTTGCGGTTTCTTAACGATATGGAACGCTTGATAAAGAAGGGCTTAGGGCTTAGAATTCAATATTATATCATGAAAGCATTCATGTGAATGCTCCTTAGTCTCCATTTCCTTTAATATTATCTAATAATCTTCTTCTTTTTTTTTGCGTTTCGACTATTTCCGCCACAGAATCGCGCTAAGCTATAAAATATTCGTAAGGCATAAAATATTCTTTGGCTTTTTGTTTGTGCTGTTTCAATGCGATGGGAGTAAATTGCTTATCAATCGTGCTGCCGTCTGCTTTATTGCTGTGATTGTTTTTCGTGCCTTTGCGGCTGCCTTTTTGCTGTGCTTTATTTATTTTTAATATTTCTTCTGTTTTTTTTTTTAACGATTATAAAGTCCGGTTTCATTACAAATGAGCTAATTTAGCCGCTTTAATGGTTTTATAATTGTACTTTGTCCGCTTGTCTTCCTTTATGGCAGATTTAATGTTAAAGACTCGCTTAAGTGCGAGCGGAAAAAGCGGAAAGAGCGCAGAGCAGCTGAACTTATTTTAGCGCGCTCGTTGTGATTGCGATTGTGTCGGACAATGTTGATCAAGCTGAAGTTTTGCTTGCTGTTTTTCTTTATGGTTAAACTTAGTTAGCCTGTTCGTGTCCTAAGTCTTTGGCTGTTTTTGCTTGCGTATAGCGCAAAATTAAGTCATACAGGAAATGATTCCCAACGCTGCAATAAATCTCACTTTCAATACTTAAACCTTTTTTGGTTTGTATACAATGTAAAAAGCCAGAGCAAAAGTGTTTAAAAAGTAAGTCTAATTTTTGTATTTATTTAAACTTTTTCCTCTGCAATAAATATTTATTAAATTGACTTGATTGTTATTTAAAAAGAAAATAAGAGACTGTTTGATCTGCGTGTAATTTTAACCGAACAAAAATTCCACAAATGGTTTCTTGGGTCTTCGCTCTTTGATACTGTCCACCCTCATATCTTTTTACCTGCATCTGAGACCAAAGTGTGGCAACATTGTTGCGCATTGGCAACTTCGTTGGCGGTCGTTCAACAAATATAAAACACGGCCCTGGGCCACATCAGCAACAGCAACAGCAAATGCCATGCGATTTCGAAGAAGAGCATGAACAGCCCCGAAACATGGAATTGGTTGGCAGGAGCAGAAGAACGAAAGAGCTGGGTCTTTATTACAACATCTATAAATGATTTCCGCTATTAAAATAAAACACTTTTGCATAATTTTTCACTTAGAGGGACAACAACAACCACAAGAGCAGGCAGAGGCCAAAGCATCAGAAGACGACAAAAAGAAATTCCTCACGCTTCATAACGCCCGCAAGGCATGCCCAAAAATTTCGCAAGACAACGCCTACCCCGAACCAGACAAAGAGCCATCCAGATTCAGAGTGCCCAGCTCCAAGCTGGGGCTAAGTCTCATTCACAGTCTCCAGCCGCCAGTTGAGGAGGCTCGTTGATGATCGTCGTCATCAGCCTCGGCCTCGGCCCCAGCCCCATCGTTATTCTCAACGTCGTCGTTCGCTTTTTGATGATGCCTGCTTGCAACCTGTTGAAATGTGTGACAAATTGGGCGTAAACAGCCGATGTGAAAAGGGTGCCCCCTCTGCTCAACCCCCCTTCTCAGCCCAACCCTATAGCATTTAGTCAGAAACGTGGGCGTGACTTGCAGAGATTTTGTTACGCGCTTCTTTTTTTGCATCAGCAAACGATTTTTTCGGGGCAAAAATTGCTTAAGCACAGCTAAAAATTGAGCCATAAATTTAAAGTTGATTAACATGCAGCCCACTTTTTATGCACCGCGAGGAGAGACGACAGCGACCGAATTATTTCTACTGCTCGAAAAAAAAGTGCATAAAGATGCTTAAGTTTTTGGCGATAATTTTCAAGTACTTTATTTTATAAGCAATTGAAAAATGAGTCTTTTATAACAAAAACAAAAAACAATCAATTTGTTAAGCATCATACCAAATAATAATAGCCAAGGTAACTGAAGTTGTAGCCCATTTGGATTCGTTCAAGTTCGTTGCCCAAGTCTTTTGTGTGTGTGTGCAGAGTGAACCAAAATGTAATGAAATATGTGTTGCGGTTATTGCTGCGATTGGTTTGTGTGGCCTTTACTTGGTTACGTGTCTATGAGAGCCGTACAATTTCATTAAAACTCATTAAAATTTGTTGGCCATTTTGTTATTGTTGCTCTTGGTGCCGCATCGAAAAAGCCAACAAGCCATGCACGAAAAGCCAAAACGTATATGTTAGAAAGACATGGACCAAAATGAAAAGCAATTTTAATGAAGCCAAAGTCGAAGTTGTAGCCGAGTCCAAGACACTTGTTGCTAGTTGTTGCTGCTGCTGCTGCTACTGCTGCTGTTAGCCACATTGTTGCTGCCTTATAAGCTGGCGTGCATTTGTTGTTGCCCACAATGCGAGTGGCACGATGTAATTGACATCATTAGACTAAAGCGCGAGCAGCAACCAAGTCGGCCAAAAGGAGCGCTAGAAAGTGGCCTGCCAGGGACCCGTTATCAAAGTTAACTGTTCTCGTATCCCATGCAATGGCAATGACCCACCGCATCGAGCCGATTAGCAATGGCGGCTCTCCCCAATCGCTTACCCCAACTGAATTCTAAATTCATAATCTATGCAAATTGTTAAAAAAAAAGAAAAACAAAAGAAAATTCATTATGTTAATTTAAAGTATATGTTGCATTATGGATGCTGTGTCTCTGATTTGATTTATGCACCAAGTTTTTAATTTCTTTGGCTTTGTCTAATAAATTTCATGTTCAAGCATTTTCGGTCCACAAATTTTCACTGACAATTTATGGCCGCCACTTACCATGGAATGTGGCGACAGCGTCCGTATTGGAGTCGCCGACGCCTCACAGTTGCCGTTGGTGTGTTTTGTTGTGTTGTGCGCCTGTCAGTTGCCCATATGCATACATAGATGTGTATGTGTTTGTGTATTTGTATTTAATTTGCTTAGGTTTCTGGGTTGCAATCGGCTTCTGGTTACACGTGAGAATTTTACTTTGGTTATTGAATTTTTGAATAATTCCATTTTAAGTATATAAAAGATGAATGAGAGAGAGACAGAGATAGAGAGAGATAGGGAGAGAGAGAGAGAGAGAGAGAGAGAGAGAGAGAGAGAGACGTACAGAGTGCGGAGCATGGCTTGCAGTTTCTTATAGTTTGATGCACTTACTGTTTAACATATCATTCACAACTGATGACTTTTTAATGTCTCTCAGCTATTTCTATTCTCTAGGCCTGATCTTTGTCTAGTGTACATAAAACTGCGAGGGGATTTTGTTTGATGAACTGCAATCATTGCTGATGCTGCTGCTGCTGTTTGACTTATTATTATACAAATGACTCGGGCAACGAACTTGTTTTATACACACACAAGCACGCACACACGCATGGGGCCGCTCTTAATAGCCGCATTAATTTCACTAATTTCAAATATTTGATTGGTTTTTAAAATGTTGCAAAATAATTGCTTTAAATTGTTATTGCCAGTTTGTTGCTGCTTGTTTGCTGAATTTACATTTTTTTATTGCTGGTATTTATTAAAATTTATGTGTGTCGTTTAAATTGGTGATATACTTTTATAGAACCCAGCGCTGGCCGCTGCAGCAGCCGTTGAGTTGGCCAGAAAGACATTTGGGCATGCCCAGAGTCAGCCGCCTTAAAGCAATGCACACACACACACACACACACACACACAGACTCAAACTGTTTTACTCTCTCGATACACACACAACTGTGGCTGAAACAAGTCAGGCAACTTTTTTATTTTTTCACATTTTATTGGAAGTGGCCGCCGCTTTGGATTGCCTTCCTTTTTCTCTTTACTACGACTACTACTGCCACTATATATTGTTGTTCTTGTTGTTGCCTTTTTGTTATTAGTACCATTTACTTTGGAATGCAACAAAGCGAGAACGTTTCGAAAAATGACGACGGCGACGCCGATGTTGGCAGCGCCTTTGGCCATTGACGTCTTGTTGCGAAAACAGAAAAATGCATGGCCTGGTTAGCGCTCTGCAGAGTGACAGAGACCGAGAGAGAGAAAGAGAGAGAGAGAGAGAGAGAGAGAGAGAGAGAGAGAGAGAGAGAGCGAGAAAGAAAGAGAGAAATTAAGTGAGCGAGCGAGAGAGAGAGCGCGTGTGAATGAGTAGAATTAAAGAAGCTGCGAGCTGCGAGAGAGTGGGCGATCAAAGCTCCGAACAGATGTCAGAAGCTGTCAGAGTTCAAATGCCATGGCCCGTTGATCGTTTCTTTAACACAATTCGCCACTTGACAGGGCCACAACCAAAACAGAATTTGTGGAAAACTAACTCACGCATTAGCACAAAAAACACACAGCAAAAAAATAGGAAGCACTTTGTTCGCCGTTCTTGTTGAGGGCCCGATTTGGCCAAAAGCCAGTGAAATAACAAAATGAAAAAATTAAAAACAAAAATAATAACCGAATCGCGTTGCGTTTTTTGCTTCGTTGTTGAACGCGCCGCATGCAAAACTCAACTAAGACAAACACGAAGAACGAGACAGAGACGGACACGGAGACAGCAGCCCGCGAACAGAGTGAGAGATGGAACTCAAGCGGAGAGCGCGACCGAAAAAGAAAAAACAGGTACACAACTATAACAAGTATTGCGACCCGTTTACCTGTTTGAGCCGCACACACAAGCGCTGCCAGATGCGCCCAATATGTCAGCGATCTGGCAGCACGCTTTAAGGCCAGACGGCTGAATAAACAAAGCTGGTGCCAGCTTCTGTGATCGATAATAAACGATATTTGTGTGAATGTCAAATTAAGAAAATAAAAATATAAATATGATGAATCTAAATATAAATATGATTAATTTAAATAGAAATGTTATATCTTTTGTAACACGATTAATTAACAGGAAATACTTAATCAAATAATCAGTTAGTTTTAAGATTTAAATTCAAATAGTTTCTGTAACAATATATAACCAAGTTCACACCATAACAATGTAGCCATATGTAAAAACTATTAGGTTTATGTAGAAAACGTTGTAAACAGATTTTATATCGATTCATTAAAAATTACAGTCTTCACACCCATTATTTTGTCCATATGTGTATATGTATAAATATTTTTGGCTCTATGAACGTAGTGGTCTTAAAAACTACAAAAGCTGTAAACTTTTCTACTTAAGATTTATTTATATATATCTAGCTCCATTTTATTAATATTGATAAATTTCTCTTAAATATTTCTTAGCATATCTCGGCAAATATAAGATTTCAATTTTCTTAAGTATGTTGTAAAGAATAAACATATCATAAATGTTCCCTTTTTTGGATACATCTCCCCAAGTATTTACGAATAAAAGCAAAGATATAGAAATCTTGCTGATATATTTAAAATGTAGCGTACTTTGCGGCTACTTCCATTGACATGTGGTTGTGTGTGCAGGTGCTTCCCCAGCGACTGATAAATTCAATCTCTTCGGGCACACATAAAAACACGCTGTGCTCAAGCCAATCAATTTAGTAGTCGACAAGTTCTACAGCTGGAAGAATAACCCAATATTAAGAAGCGTAAAATGTCTGCGTGCAAATTGCTGAATGTTTGCCTGCTGCTTGTCTGCCTCCTGGTTTTGGCAGCTGCGCAGGTGCCCATAAGTGAGTTTTAATTAGTTACATTTATTTGCAGTGGCAATTGCAATCCCTTTTCAAATCATTTGCAGCGCCTCGCGAATGTCCGCCAAACGAAACGTATCTGGCTTGTGGACCCAGTTGCCAAACGGAGTGCGCCACCTTGGGTCAGCCCTGTCTAATCAACCACATACGCTGCCCCGACGGCTGCTACTGCAACAAGGGCTACGCCCGCAATTCGGCTGGCAAGTGCATTCCCCTGGCGAGGTGCAGCAGACGTGGCTACTCCTACTCCACTTGAGCAATGTAGAATACAAAAGATTGAACACTGATAAACAGCTGCTTGCTGTTGTGAACTTTAACGCTTTGTGATTTAGCACATGACGAGTTTTAATTGTTAATAAAAATATACTCTATATGCAAACCAAACAATTAAATTGCGTATATTGTGGCTAAGCAAGTCAAAATGTGTGCCTCCTATACTTAAAAAACTGCAAATTGAAATATATATTTACATAAATTGTCATATTATGTACAGACATATGTACCTATGTGTATAATATTATTTTTGCTAAGATAGCAATTTATTTAAAGGTCTTAGTGCTATTCAAAACGTAGCTAAAAAATTTAGAATAATGAGCGAGCAAGATGATTCTCACTAAATACAAAAGCTTTAACTACAGTCTGAGATGCTTTGTACTGTGGCTTAGTGATTTCTGTCTTGGATGTGCTTCGATCGGTGGTTCGTGTCCTGGCTTCGCTTGCGAAATACAGTTTGAGTGGCACGGTTGGCGTATTGGCTGAAGCTGTGACCTTGTGTAAGTTTCATTGAGTACTTAATATTTAAGCTTAAAGATCGAGATTAGTCGGAAATTTAATTTGCTAAGTTCATATGTTTATATATGTATATGCACAGTATAAATAAGGGTAATAGCTGTTTTTAAACACCCAATTGGAATTTTTTTGTATAATTTTGGTCATAAGTCGTTTAATAATAGTTTTGCCAGCTGCAATTATTTAAAAATAAACATTAACAATTATGCATTATGATCATTTTTTATTAAATAAATATAATAGTAATTTATTTGTACAAAAATAATTTTAAAAATTGTTATTTTCAATAATGCAGATTCGATTTAATGGACAAATCAAGACCAAAATATCAACCTCCGATGCAAATCGGTTCAATTTTGACACAGTTATGAAATGTGGGTCACAACGGGTATACTTGAGTATATTATGAAAGTTTTAAGTCTCTAGCTTTAAGACGGGCATTCACTTTGAGAATGAGTACAAAAATTATTCACATTAAATTTTGAAATATTTTAATATTTTTAACGGCAGAATTGTTTCTCCGATAGGATTTAGAATGCGTTTTTTTTCGATACATTGGCAAAAGAAATTTAAAACTTAAAGGTGTGTGCAAAGTTTTGGTTCACGTATTATTGTTTTCATTGTTGGAGGTTTTGGGTACGTTGCCGCCTGACTGGGCTTAAAAAATATTGGCTAGATTGAACGCAAAATCAGATGCAAGACATGTTAGCAATTGACAGGCCAGCAAGAAGAAGAAGAAGGTGCAAAAGCCACAAAGGAGTTTCTTGCCAAACAAATCAAAATCCACAGCCTCAAAGCCAGCTAACGTATAAAAGCGAAAGGCATGTGGATCTTGGGTATTGTCGGATAGGGGGGTTGGGGTGGGGGTGCCGAGGGGCGGGACAAAAGAGCGAATCGAGCACTGACAACATGCAAAATGTAAATGTTTGCTGTCATTGAGTCGAAAATGTTGGCTGGAGCCCAAACCAAACGTTAATAAACTCACGTCAGTCGCCCACCGGGGTGCTCAATTTACAGGAGCAAACACGACGACAGAAAGACAGACAGACAGTCACTCAGTCAGTCAGTCAGTCAGTCAGTCAGTCAGTCAGTCTATCTATCCATCTATCTATCTCTCTTTAGCTGTGATGCCATTCTCTTGGCCTCTTTTTCTATAGGTACATTCGTATCCGTATGCGGCATGCAATTCCATTCGCAGTCTGTGGATGGAATGAAAAGAACGGGCGCGCTTGAATTTGAAATGCAAACATGTTTGTGCGGGCATGGGTTGCCTATACACAATATAGCTTATACCATATAGCGTATATCGCCTGGCAACGACCATTACTCCCACTATTTGCTTGTTTGTGAATTGTGCTCGACTGTGTCAAAGACGCAGCCCGGCTTTGCTCTTCAGATTTGTGTATTCCTCCAATTCATTGAATTTCGAAAAAAAAACGCGCCGATGAATGGCGAGTTAGCGGGTTGCCTGCATAGTCATAGCCATCTTTGGACCACCTGCGCGAATTCAGCGGATGCGAATGCTTCAGTCGGGTGTAACCGACCTCGCAATACGCGTTTAAATTGTAGCAGCGGCTTCGAACAGTCACTAATTATAATTTCAAAGCTAGAATTTAAAAAAGAAATTAAAGATAATTTTTTGGTTCATGTTATTATTATTATGGGTCTCTAAAGCTGCGGTAGATAAACATTTATATTTTTATCTTGTTGCCCAAATGAGTAACTATTCCGAAAAAAAATTACGTTTTTATCCGAAATTTGAATATGCGCAATGTACTCTTTTTACTATATGAACGGGTATAAAAACGCAAAGGAGTGGCAAAAATACGATACGGAAATAAAGAAAACCCAATCCAAAAACAGCGAAACGGATGGAATTCACTTTTGTCAAGGGTCTCACAATGTTATACACTGTTACACTGGCAGTTGAGTTGTCCTGCAATTCCCATCCTTAAAAGGGTTGTTCGAATATCTGGAGAGTAAGCCTATTAGGGGCGAATTAAATTTAAATAAGTTTAGCTTATTTTATAAACCAAGGATATTATACTGTAGAAAATAGAATATATGATTATTTTATAAAAACATAAATGTGGTAATTTTATGATGATGTACATAAATAATTACTAATTAGATGCAAGCCTTTGAATTAGAAATATTTAGGGCAAGTGTTATTTGCCCTAATATTACTATGATTAATTGCTTGTTATTATTAATTTCAGATATCTGTGTTCACATCAGTTTCACAACGCCAAAAAAAATAGTTATTTGTGAATACGAAAGATACTAAAGTGCAAAAAGAGAACGAAAAAAGTGTTTGAAAAAAGTCTATTTAAATAGTGAATACCGAGCTGAATTTTCAAGTGGGTGCCGGGTTGCGTCTGTGTAAAATATACAAACTGATTCGCACATGCTGTGAGCTTTCTTTGACGTCGAGCCAAACACACAAAGCACACACCCGGAGCGCACACACACACACTCTGGCACACACACGTACACATCAAACGTATCATATCAGAATCATTGACAGGCAGTCCTTGAGCTTCTTGTGCGATTGCTGTGCGGCATAAAAAGCCAACCTGGTCCGTTGTGAACCGTTGGCTGCTTCGGAGTCCGTTCGACGTTTCAATTCACAACTGACTGATTTTCGGGGGCCATAGCTATAAAATGCACATATAATTTGACTTTATCTGTGCGGCCAACAGTCAAACGATTGGCATTGAAATGGGTACAAAATGTGTTTAATGCGATGTTTTTAATACAATGCGAAAAGTCGAAAGTTGATTTATGGCCTAAACGCAATCAAACACAAAATCCAACAAACTTTGCCCAAATTATTCTGCCCGCATTATACAGAACGCATTTATTTATATTTGAAATTTGATTGCTTAACTTGATATTCGGTGGTTGCTGAGTAAACTTCAGGTACGTTCAAAAATTTGCAATATTTGCCATCTGATATATTGACCAAGTTTTGTTATAGGATTGATTTTTTAGAGGAAGGCAGACGAGTGCATTTGATTAATGCTTCAGCTTCGCATCCCGAGTCATTTGATCGAATGCATCTTTTCGAGAGATCATTACCTTATGTGAGGGTAAAAGAAGTTCAACGACGAATGGTTCAAATTGGAATTGGTGAAAGTGTAGCAAATTTTCCAATCTTTAAGTGTGTGTTTGCAATTTATTTCAGTCTACAGAAAGTGGGAACTTAATAAAAAAGATAAAGTGATCAAATTTTTTTTGGATATGCCCACTGTGGTCGTGGTAATTAAATGAAATCTATTTATCTTCATGAGTCTTATGGTTATATTTAGGTTATCGTACAATAACTTGCTTGCATCGATAAAGTTTAATGTATTTCGCGAAGTTCATATCTCCCACAATTTTCAAGCTTCTTCTAAATATCGAACTGAAAACCGTTTTTGCGTGTTAAGAGTATTGCGCAATCGGCTACACCCGACTGTATAGGCTGTTTTTATGTAGCTGTCGTAGGAAATGATGGTTTAAATGTTATAAGGTACACATAACCAAAAGAGCTTAAAATCTCGTCTATTTCTAGTACCCCAACTCGGGCACTGGGTTCCTATTTGGTGCTGTGTAGTGTAGTGTAATGTTTGCATGTTGTTTGGCTGTGTGGAACAACACGTGGAAGTGCTGCAGGTGGCGGGTGGTAGGATAATGTTGCTGTGTGCCACTGAAAGTAGCTAATTTTGTGGGCGGCAACAGCAAATGCAATATCGTAATCATTATTGGGCCAATGCGACACCTCTCGACGGATCGCCAAATTGCGAAATAGATTGCGTGCGGCAAATGGAATCAATGTGCGCCCGGCCATGTTGATCAGCGAGCGGGCACCAAAATGTCCATGGATGGTGACAGTGACATCGAAGTGACGATGCCATCATTATAATGATTGCCGTCCACAGCTTTTGTTTCTTTTTGGCCCTGTTGTTGTTGTTGTTGTTGTTGTTGGCACACAGCATCAGCTAAAAATCCCTGCAATTTGACAGATGCCAAGTTGCATGGCATTTGACACACGCGCTGTCATTGTTGCCTTTGTCGCAAGCTGCATGCACGAAGACATGCACATGGATAGGGTGATTGGGGTGATTGGGGTGATTGGGGTGAGTGGGGTGGTGGGGTGACTTGGGTGCTTTGGGTGCTTTGGGTGCTGGGGTGTGGGGTGTGCTGCGCCACTTTGATTCTCTCGTGTTGCGAGTGATTTTCAAGTTGCTGCCTGCCAGTAAAATGCAATTGGTTTCAACAGTTGTGGCACTCAGTCTTTTGACACAATGTTCGGCAGTTTATTGATTTTGATTTTGATCCCTTTTCGTGTCACGCGCACTCAACTATCGGCAACGCGCCGTCCCTCAATGTTGCTTGTCTCTGTCAGCTTTGATGCGTGTTATGAATTACCTTTTGTTTTCACATACACTGTAGCATGGCCCTAATAGGGGATATCTGGTAACCCTTTGAGCGAACATATCGAGTAAAATGTTACACTTAAATGTACAGGGTATTAGTTAGTTGATAACGTTCGCTCGGTCAATTTGTGATTGTTTTACATTTTTGTTTTTGTATTTTGTGGTTTAAGAGTTTGTTGCCGTTCAGTTTTAGCTATTGCAGTTCTTACCACAATGCGTTTATTTCTGTTGCAGGTACTCCACGCGATGACAGACCAACCCCCCCTCGGCAGACCATCAATCTATTTGCCACATTTACCATTTGCCATTTGAATTTTGGGATTTGTGTTTGCGGTTAGCAACCAATTTAATTGCGATGCGCTCCTTAATGGATTTCAGCTGTACCAAATTCCAATGGACAATAATTACGGGATCGTCAGAGGCTGTCACGCTCAGCAGTCAACGGGAAAAAGCTTTTCCCTCAACTTTCAACTTTGCATACAACATTGTCAGAACTTCTACACGTATGTGAATATATGTATGTGTGTGTGTGTATTTCTACTTATGTCAGTCAATTGTATGCGTAATTGTTCTCAAGTTGGGTTAATTAATTGCGCACAGTTTGTGCTTTTGTTATTAGGCCGGAGACCTTTAGAATCAATGTTAAAGTAGCCCAATATCTTTGTGCGTGTGTGTGTGTGTGTGTGTGTGTGTGTGCATATCATTATGTATGTATATGTGTACACACACACGTGCATAGAGAATAGAATTGCTGTGTGCGCTTCAATTTGTCGCTTATGCAGCGCTTGATTATGAAAATGAAATATTTGCATTGAAGTGCACACAGATACAAACACACTAATACGGGTGCCATTTGCCTGAAACAAACGCACACACACACGCACACACAGCTGTTGGCAATGTGTGCGTAACAATGCAGGCAACTTAATTTCGAAAATTATCATCGTCGGCATCATAATCATCTTAATGGCATTACACGCACTCCAAAAGCGGAAACGGAAACGTTGAAAAAGCAATTGGCAAATGGTGACGCTGGCTAAACAGTTGCAATTTATTGGCAGCTGCAATTAGTTGGCCGTACATCCGAATTTTGGGCAGGCAAGGGATTTTGGGCAAACTTCAACTTCATGCCAATTAAGTTGCAAGTTGGGCATTAAAATTATGACATTGCCCCAATAGAAAAAGTATTGCATTCCAACTGCCAGATCCACGTTGGGCGCCAGCAAATTTATTCGACAGCGCCGGCGGTCTGAAATTAGGTGCTGCCACAAATCACCAAAGCTTAAAGGCTTTACAAAGTTAATTTTTGCCGCTGGCCAGTGGATCAAACTCAGTCACGTCAAAATGCAATCCGCGCACCAAGCCAACAGCAGCTGCCCGAAATGGCTGTGCATTTCGGTCGGCACCACTCGCCGTCTATTGGGTGGTGCTGCTTCAACTTTGATAAATGCAAATTTGCGCTTTCTGTGAAATGCAAGCGCACTAATTGCTGGCAACTAGTTAAGGCGCTGCCACACCCCATCCGCTTGCGCATCGCTGCCCCGCTCCCCCCACCCCGCGACCCATACTCGCCAAAAACCAATAGTTTGCGCGCTGCCACGCCCACAGCAGCTACAGCAGCAGCAACATCAGCAACAGAAACAACAGCAACAATTAATTGCCATCATTTTTTAGAATCCTTTCATGCGCTTCATTTCAGCTCCCTCGTCCTCGCCCATTTCGCTCCTTGCCCTTTCGTCTCGAGGCGCAGTTAGCTGTAATTTTCTGTATTATTCCTACCCAAAATTCTTTGTGTAATGCACCCTATGTTTCCTGGCCCATTCTCAAGTCACGCCTCCTGGTCTACGCCTCCCGTTGCCGTGTTGTTTATTGCGTTGCAACTTCCGTTACAAACGAAGATAAATTGTTGGCTTTTTTTTGTTGTTTGTTTGTTTTTGTTTTGCTTATTGTTGCAATTGCTTGTTGTTGTTATTATTATTGTTTTTGTTGTTGTTGTTGTTAGTTGCTTTGCGTTTTTCTATTTGAGTTTTGCCAGCAGCTGTTGCTGCTAAAATTTCACCTCCACCTCACCTAGCTCCACAGAAAAAACTTGGTTCAGGCGGGCATCACCGACTCCCTTATACTCTTTTCCGTTATAACAACAGCTAAAAACAGACTAAAACAGTAGGGGCGGGAGTTGACGTGGCGGAAAATTTTTGTGGGATATAAAAACTATCGTGATTCGCGTGGGCGTGTTGGGGGTCGTTTTAGGGGGCATGGCTGGGATGTTAAGGACACAATTTTTGGAGGAAATCACTAGCAATTTACTTAACAAATTCGGTGGCAGTTGCTTTGAACTTAACCTCTTATCGATCAGCAATTTTAGGTGTTGTCGATTTGCCACGCCTCCACTCCAAAATCTTGAAAACTTTATCTGACGGATACACTCGAGTAGATATTTAAAACACAAACACATAGAGTAATAAAGAACAAAGCACAAACACAATATATTTGTTCAATTCGTGAACGAGTATAACAACCAAGACTGCTTTAGTCGGTCTCTCAACTAGGAGATACCCTGTGACCTGTCGTTTCAAAGATTTCAATTCCCTCGTATTAATAGATACATACACAAAATCACACATTTCTCAGCGGCTGCGATTAGAAAATGAACTTTTGATCTTTGCTTATTTAATATTTGTAGTGCATGGGGAGGAGTATTTAAAATCTGAACTAATCCTAATGTGGGTCTGAGATCGACGTGTCCATACCATAAAAATATATTTATTATGTTTATATATTTATTTTTATTTAATTGATAATTATCAAGCAACTTAACGTATCCTATAAATATTCTACCCAATTTCATATCACCGCAAGAACATTCCAATAACAAAGCTCGAAAAAATTCTGCATGAGTGTATGTGTATTGTTTTCTTTAATAATTTATTATTATGTTTCTTCACTGGTGACATTTTTTGCAATAGGTTCCCTATATATTTTTTTAAAGTATATTCACATATTCATATATTCAATATGGAATATTTGAAATACACTTGATCTGCGCGTGCCATTGACGAGTCACTAGATCGCATCGTTTCTGGAATCAGCACGTTCAGCCTCGTTCTGCCTGTTACATTCATTTGCACAAAACTAATATACCCTTTTTACCCATTTTGAATGCGTTCATTGTCTAAAAAAATCATGTACATGAAACCATTTTTAGTCGGTTGTTGCCGACTACGCAATACTCGTTCAGAAAATAAAAACAACTTAAACACGTTTTATTTATTTTATATTTTGAAAAAAAAATGTGTTTTTTGTAATTTTTTGAAGCAACTTTGGGCGTGTTTGAAAATGTTCGCAAAATTGTGGATGGTATAAATAAATGAATATGCATCGATCTGTAATCTGTCTGCTGAAAATTGTGTGTAAATATAGCTTTAACACTTAGTAATTAATTAAGTAATTATTTAAATTAAATTGGTTTTCCACAGAACCAATATGCTCTTTTCACTTTGAGAACGAGCGAAAAATAGTCGAATTGGTAAACAATTTGAGCAGCTGGCTACTGATAATCGCTCGAGTATTTAGTAAAGTACATAATTTGCTTAAGCTTAAGCGGCTGGCTATCAGCGTTTAATTGAAATTGAACTATGGATCAAGTTCGATCCAAAACAATAATAGCTCAAAATGCTCTGTAATCGCGACTGATTGTTATCATTGTACATAAGCGAGTCGGGGTCATAGTCTGGCCACGTTCATTCATTCACTTGTTGGCTGCGTGAACTGCAACGGCATTTTTATACTCGTTCACAAAGTGAAAAGGGTATATTGGTTTTGTGCAATGTCCGCCCAACTGTCCGTATAAACGCATTTTTTTTTTTTAACGCTATTAAGGCTTTTTAAAGCTAGAGTCACCAAAATTGGTACGTAGATAGCTGATGACCTTCCTCAAAGATTGCGACCGATTAATATTCCGGTAATAATATTATTTTTGTTATTTTTAAACCCTGAACCCATTGAAAATTGGTAAAAAGCGTATAATGGTTTTGTGCAAATGTTTATAACAGGCAGAAGGAAGCATCTTCGACCCCATAAAGTGTATATATTCATAATCAGGATCAGGAATTTTGACCAAAAATTTAATTTTTAAACTGAAATGTAGAATTCATTTAGACACCGAACCATGAACAAAAAGACCTC
>SCDY01001700.1:0-47381 GCA_004143825.1 Drosophila micromelanica
TGTCAAAAGTGAACCGATTTTCACGTATGAGGGCATTTTGATCATGATTTGTCCTGCAAATTGATTCTGCATTTAAAATATTTGCATTATTGAAAATAATTTTTTTTAGAAAATTTTTGGTAAAAAAGCATGTACTCCCCCCTTGTGAATTTTCAAAAAAAAAAAAATTTTTTTTAAATTTAGAATTGCGAGTTTACATTTTTAATCGATTGTATTTGCCATAATTAGCTTAAAAAACAACATTTAGAGTGATTCTGAAGGGGTCAAAATTTTGGTAAAAAATAATGTCAAAATTGACAAAAATTTTGACATGTAAAGCTCTTGGATCCATAGTTCCCAAACTTCTAACTACCATAACTTTGTCAAAAGTGAACCGATTTTAACGTTTGAGGGCATTTTGATCATGATTTGTCTTGTAAATTGATTCTGCATTAAAAATATTTGCATTGCTGAAAATATTTTTTTTTTTTAATTTTTGGTAAAAAAAACATGGGAACGCATGTGAATTTTCAAAAAAAATGTTTTTCAAAATTTAGAATGCGAGTTTAAATTTTTTTAATTGATTGTATTTGCCATAATGTTCCATATCTTCAAAATTGAGGTATTTTATGAAATAAATGCAACTCTCTCTGTATTTCTGATTTCGTTTTAGAGCGCATCAAATCTGCATGGCGTAAAGGCGCGTAAGGAAAAGCGTTTTCACATTGATGATACGCCTACTGGCGTGGAGTTGGCCAAGGATTTGATGCAGGGGGAGCAACGCCGCGTCAACGATCCGATTTGTGCGCTTGCGCTATCCGAGAAGCTGTTGCTGGTGGCCCGCGAGTCGGGTGTTATCAATGAGTATAGCGTTGGAAATGTATCGTTGAGAAACCGGCACACGCTGCACACCAAAATCAATAAGATGGCCATCAACTGCAATTCCACGTAAGTATTGTGATCAGTGATCTCTGTTGTTTTCTAATCGATGCACCTTCAGCCGTGCTGCTCTTATAGACCATGCGGGCGTAATGACGCTGCTGGATCTGGATGACAATCGAGAGACGCAGCTGAACTTTAGTCGGGTAGAGCGCAAGGACGTTTGGGCCGTTAGCTGGGCTAAGGATAATCCTCTGTTGCTGGCCCTGATGGAAAAGACGCGCATGTACATATTTCGCGGCAACGATCCCGAGGAGCCTATCTCGTGCTCCGGTTATATATGCACATTCGAAGATCTGGAGATCACGAGCGTCCTTTTGGACGATATCATTAGCATTGGTGAGCAGCAAAACACATCACACATCATACAGTTGCGGGTGAAGTCGCTGCGCGACACCGACGATCTGCTCGAGCATGTGGGGCTTGAGGATGCCAAGCAGTTCATCGAGGATAACCCCCATCCGCGCTTGTGGCGCCTGCTGGCTGAGTCGGCCCTAAAGCAGCTGGAGCTGGACACAGCGGAGAACGCATTTGTGCGTTGCGCCAACTATCCGGGAATTAAGTTGATTAAGCGACTGCGCAATATCAACTCACAGATCCTCCAGCGAGCAGAGATTGCCGCTTTCTACGGCGAGTTTGATGAGGCCGAAAAACTCTATATGGATGCTGACCGAAGGTGACAATAAACCAACTTATCTAGGTGATAACGATAATGAAATGCTTCATTGCTGCTGATATTTGCTCCCTAGGGATCTGGCCATTGATCTACGCATGACGCTTTGCGACTGGTTTCGTGTGGTGCAGCTTTATCGCATGGGCGGCGCTGTCGTCTCAGATCAGCAAATGGAAACCGCCTGGCGCGAAATCGGTCACCACTTTGCCAATCTCAAGTCCTGGGAAAGCGCCAAGGAGTACTACGAAAAGTCGCATTACCTTGAGGGGTCTATAGAGTCCCTGTATCATCTGGAGCAGTTCGATGAGTTAGAAAAGTGTGTGGACAAGCTGCCGGAGAAGAGTCCGTTGCTTACCAAACTGGCGGAAATGTTGGTCTCTGTTGGTAACTCGCCGCCCTTTCTGAAAAAGCGAACTTTTATTGAATCTGTCTAATCTTGCAGGCATGTGCTCGGAGGCAGTGCAGGCTTATCTGAAGTTTGGTGACCAAAAGGCCGCCGTCAATGCGTGCGTCAATCTGCGCCAATGGGGCCAGGCCGTGGAGTTGGCCCAAAAGTTTCAAATGCCGGAAGTTAATGTGCTGCTTAGCAAGCACGCTGCCCAGCTTTTGAACGAGGGACGCCTGCCGGAGGCCATTGAGCTTCAACGTAAGGCTGGGAAGTATTTGGACGCAGCGCGTCTGCTCTGCAAGCTGGCTGAGCAGGAGGTGGAGAAGCGTGCGCCGTTGCTGCGCATCAAGAAGATCTACATTTTGGCAGCGCTGCTAGCCGAGGATCATCTAAAGTCGCTGGCCACGCCGCAACTGGATTATGCCATCGATCGCAACACGCTGCTGGACTCCATCGCGCTGGAGGATGCCGCCTGTGTTGAGCGTATCTGGCACTGTGCGGAAGCCTATCACTACATGCTGCTGGCCCAAAGACAGCTCCGTTTTGGGATTATGCACAGCGCAGTGGTTACATCGCTGCGCCTGCGCGACTACGATGATGTTCTGCCCGTGGAGGACATTTACAGTTTGCTGGCGCTCGCCAGCTGTGCCGACAGATCCTTTGACACATGCTCCAGGGCTTTTATGAAGCTGGAGTCGCTGGAGTTCTTGCCCGAAAAGAGCCAGCAGGAGTACGAGGAGCTAGCCGTTAGCATATTCTCCAAAAATGAGCCCGAGGATCACAAGGTGGATAAAATCGTCTGCTACGGCTGCTCTGTCAGCGTTCCCGACAAGTGAGTGGTGTCCGCTGTGTCATTGTGTAAACTTTATAAAATTTTTTTTCTTAGTTTACCAGCGTGTATGGAGTGTGGCGCCCGTTTCCCAGGCTGTGTTTCGTCTGGCAAGCCCATTACACAGCCAACCAGCAATATATGGATATGCCCCACTTGTCACCACTGTGCGTCGCCCATGGAGATAACGCGGCATCGAACTTGCCCTTTGTGTCACAGCCCTATTGTCTCAATGAAATGAACAAAGGATATGAAATTCATACGGAAAACAAATTAAATATAAATTTGGCCAATCAGCTGTTAAATAATGGTCTTCGTTAGGTGAGCACATGTTAACTGAACTATCGTTGGGTTACCAAATTGTGTCTCCACCTGCCGGCAACTAAAGGAAGCTCACTATTTTCAGCAGAATAAACATATTTAACGAAATAGCCTTCACAGACATTCGTCAAGTGTGGAGCTTTCGCACACTACTCAACACTAAACTTTGCAAAGCGCACAGCACTGTTAGCGTAGCTGCTAACCTGCTGAAAATCATCCAACTTAATTGTGCGGAGTTTATTATAAGCATTTAAATCGAACGTCACAAAATTTACGTTTTTGCGCCACTTTGTCACTTCCGTTAACGGTTGGTAACACATTGTGCCTCCGGCGCCGCTGAAATCCCACAGGGTGCACGGTTCTCAACCCAATCCTCCCCCTCGCCAAATTGCAGCGCTCAGCTGTTTGTCGTGCGGCGCGCATATTCGCAGCTTCTGCAGTGATAATTGTGTTTAATAAGTGCTAAGCCAGGTGCTTGATTTGTAGTTTAGTGTGTCGCCTAGTTAGCCCAATAAATACAGGTAAGTGCCGATGTCTATATTTATGTATGTATCTCTTGGCTGGCAGCGGCTTTTTTCATTCGCCACAAGAGGCGCGCGCGTAAGCTGGCGCCAAAATGTTGTAAAAGTTGTAAAGTGCGCGTGAAAAAGTGAGTGTTCAATAAATATGTACGTCGTTTCGTGTGTGCATCGCTCCACGGTCAATGCGGCCAAGGACGCAGGGAATGCGGCGCAAGGATATTAACGCCAGTCGGAGCACAATCTGGCTGCAACTCGTTTACATCGCTGCAGCAGCTGCGGATGCTTTGCCAAGGTGAGTGCATTGTGCGCCACGTGCCGCCACCTACATTATTCAACATGCACCTGCACTTGTGCACTTGCAGCGCCCCCTACCTCTCACCCTCCGCCACACACGTCTCTGTTTACTCTGTGTAAACTTTAATTATGTGTATAGCGTTTTGCAAAATCATTTTCCTTTCATTAGCCGGCGCTTAGTTCCACTAAACTCACTCCCACATTCCCTGTCAGATGGCCTCTCTGCACATATGCTCTATACGCTGTATTTCTTTAAAATGGGTATACTTATTTTGTGCAACGAATGTATTCTGCGCCATAAACCAACATTTATAATAGCTTGAGCCAACAATTTGGTACGACTATTTTCGTATCGATTGGAAATATTTAACTTTTTGGATACCTTTTCACAGTTACGCCTTTTTATTCTAAATTCACAGTAACTCGTTGCGGGCTAAAGGGTATATCACACTTAGAGCATTCTTGTTAACAAAATGCTCACGCAAAACTTTTTGTTTTGCTCATTGAGTCGTCTGGTGGTCTGCGTCGCAAATAGAATTTTCAGTGCTTTTCCTCTTCTACATTTTTGAATTTTCCGAGTGAGAGTGCCAAGAAGAGGGCACATACGAGCATTCGTACTAGATAGGCCGGTTGCCTGTCCAATTACGTTGGGCTCCCATTCAGTTTTACGCTAGTTGTGTTCTCGTGCGCGTCTCGCCAGCGGTCCGCCGTTCGCCGTTTTCCCTAACATTTTTCCGCCATAGTTTCGTGTTTGCTGCCGCTTGTTTAATACTATTTCCCTGAAATATATATATATATATTTTGTGAACGCAGTTTTTCGACAATCAAGTGCGTTTCAGAAAAGCTGACTACTTTTAAAATTTCCTGAAACGCGCATACGCCCAGTTAACCAGCTGGCTAGCTGCTTCTTTGGACAACCAAGCGCTAATTGGATTGTCAACAGTTTAGCCCCCGTCTGTCACAACAATTTCCAGAGACGACTCCGCATAACTTCGCCCAGCGTGCATAGTAATCAATAGTTTCTTTTGTTTTTGTGTTTTGTTTTGTTTTCGCGCGTTTGCCGTTTACTTAACATGTACTCTACCCCAGAATGTCTTTGTCGTGCATTAGGTGCCCCAAGTCTCGCGCGAGGGTTTCTGTGACAACGTGAACAGACGCCAGCCACAACAAACCAATCTGAAAGGCAACAAACCAAACCAAATCATCCCAAATCTAAGAAAGCAGCAAAGCAACGATTTACGGCATTTCTAACATAGTTTTCCCTTACTTTCGGATACTTTGGGAGTAGCCACATTTGAATGCCGTACAGTACGCGTCATAAGTGTGAGTATATGTGTATCTTATACAGTAGCTACCTGTGGCCCCATATCTCTCGATTACTTCTCGGACCAATTATGGCCCTGCTTTGTTTATAAACACTTCTTCAGCATTTCCGCTGCAGCTTTGTATCTGTTACAACAGGCAGCAAACGCGTCCATCATGAATCAGATGAACTGTTTCTACAGATACGTTTATGTAGGTGTATATATATGTATTCCTATTTGATATCTCTGTGTAGCGCACATCTATTTGGCAGCCAGCATTTTCGACATATAGCCGAATTTTTTTCACATTCGTTTTTCGGGCAATTTCCATTTAGTTTGCAGCAGCTAAAATTGGATTTGTGCGTCGGCAATTAAGCCCCACGCAGATGTATTTTAGAAGTTGCCTCTAAATGTTTTGAAGAGGGCCCAAGTCACATGCCTCATTTCAATTGAAAACTACACTAAATCATTTCCCTTTTTATAACCTACACCAATTACAACTGATGACTAAACTAATCTTTTGATTTAATTTTTTGCGCCTTTGTGAACTAAAAGTTATTCTTTAGATTATATTATACTGAACAATATGGAAGCCCAAGCCATAAATATTCTGTGATACCTTCAAAACAATATGGGTTTTTCTATTGATCAACGCCAGACATTGCTTTGGTCTTCTAAAATGTATCTTTTGAGCACAAATGTCAAATATTGCTTTTTAAGGGTCAGTGGCTAAATATTTCTTTGCGTATTGTTGTTGTTTTTTTTTATTTCACCATTGCCCGTTTTATGAATTCTGTTTGCCAACGTTTTCGTTCAGTGCTGGCCAAAATCCGCCCTTTTATGCTTTTGTCAGTGGCCAGTTTGAGTATTTGTTCTTGGTCAACTTGTCATTCGTTGCTTGGGGTTGAAAGCCTTTGAGTGCATTTTTCGAATTTCCTTGAAAGAACCCAAGACGCTATCATTAGTCATAAATTCAAAAACAGCTGCGTTTTGGCTCTTGCTAAAAATGCAATGCGACTTTTTCTAGTTGTTAGATACACTATTCACAAAGTTGTTCAAGAAGAGTAACTGCTCTGTATTCTTGATTAGCAGCAACAGCAGAGCGAGAAAATATTCAATAAATATTCTTATATGAACAAATGTGAACTAGAGTATTTAGAAATCAAGATTTATTTGCTTTATTTCGAAGATATTCAAAAAGAAATCGTTAATATAGCTTGCTGGGACTGGCCGTCATCCTAGCTATTCTAACCAGGCCGAACTGACGTCAAATTGCTCATGCAGCTCAGGGCGTTGCCTGGCCAAATCTCTTTGTATGAATAAAATAAATATATATATATATATATATATATATATATATATATATACTTGGCAGTATTTACTCATTATTGATAGATAAGGAAATTAAATGTGCTCCTAATTTGTATGCAGCCCAGCATTGGGCAACAATATCGAAACTTTTGCAAAAACGCCGCACAAATATCAATTGGGTGTTTCGTATTTTGCTCTTGTATTGTATTTATTGTTTTAACGATATAGTATTATTTGGCGTTTTCCATCTCTTATATGTTCGATGGGTTGTTGCGCGTGCATTTCCGTCACAAAAATACATATTTTCGAAGAAAATCTTGAAAAATATATTTAAACATTTTTGTCTGCTCCCACATAAGTACGACGACATGGGGCGGCAAGTGTCAAAATAAAGAGACATATTGCTTTTGTCTGTACTGGTTTTTTTAATATCAGGGTCATCTTACGTGCTATGGAAATTGTTGTGTTGTGTTTCCTTGTGTAATTATAGCTCGTTAAATTTGAAAAATGAATATAAAGGAAAGCAAAAAAGGCTTAACATGCGAACGAAATGGTTTTCAAGGCATCTCATATACATTTATTTTGGCAATGCTACAAATGGAAAGAAAGAGCCACATATAAGTATTTATTTTAAAAGAATTCAAAAATATAAGTTCTTGACTGCAGCTTCTCAACGTATTTCCTTGGCTAATAAAGTCTAAAAAATTTTTCTCAAATATTTTCTGTGGCACTTTAAAATTTGTCTCTACATAAATCGTGTCGGAATACAAAACAAATTCCCAGTTAGATATTTATTTTTTTTTGCAGACCAAAAAACAGTGAAATAATTCAATATACAAAAATAAAACACGCTACGCCGGCACAAATGTATTTTGTATATATACATGTACATATCTACATATATATGTATATAGATAGTTTTGCAAATGTGTTAATGTGTTTGCAATTTCCACAAAAGACATTGAAACCGTCCAGCTAAGAGAGCCCAACCTAACGTGTATTTACTTATAGGTGTACATATATGCCTGTTTTCATCTGTTTTTCGCTTGTTGTGGTTACGTAGAACTGGGTCAATAAAAAGGGGCATGTGCTATACTTTGAGTTTATTTGGCAGGCATTGAGGTCAATAAAAGATAGGCCGCTGGCATGGCAACCCCGTGCCTCTATCCCCAGTTCCTGTCTCAACAATAAACAATCCAATTAAAACAATTGTCCAGGGCCAAGCTAAAGGGAAGCTTTGGAGGAACCCACCCGCAGCGCCGTAAATGCGTTTTGCATTGCGTGCGCCTTGCGGCCTGCCTAAGATACTTTGCTTCGATAAAAACTTTAGTTTTTGTTCTTAGTTATCTAATGGCTTGCAACCAGTGCCAAAAGTGAAAGTCAATTTTCGCATATTGATTTCATCGAACCAGCCAATTTCAGATCATTAATCTCTTCGTTAATCTAATTTTTTTTCATTTTTTAATCAACAATAATTGTTGATTGTTTTGTTCCATGCTCCATGTTGGCCTTCAATTTGGGTGGCTCTTGTCGTAATCAGAGTAGCTGTTGGCAGTTTGCTTGGTTTTATTGATTAAATTGAACTTGATCATTAAACGTTGATTTAAAACAGTCCAACTAAGTTAAAGATAGACATAAAGACAAATTTAATTAAATGATCTGTAAGGGTATTAAACTGACGTCAGCACAAAGTAGTATTCCTTTATATTATGAGTACATGTTAAAAACCTGTCAAACATTTTTTGTGCGCTTCAACGCATTTTCAAATATAGGCTTTAAAGTTGCAGAAAACTTTCTGTGGTGAATTAACTAATAATTAAGATTAATGAGTTTGACTCAAGCTGTCGTAGCTGTCTAATTGATTTAAATACAAGTTTCTCTTAATATAAGTAACTAATTATATTGAACTTAATCTGATTGAAATTAGTGAATCAGGTTGTTTAGTTTTCAATTCATCGGCCCTAAACATATAATCATTAAAGTCAACAGTCTGCTTGCATATATAGTCAATGCTCCATTTTGTACTTTTGATATAAATAATTGCAGCTTTGGATTGTCTGTTACCCAATTCGAGCCTGGCATTTCATTCAAGTTCACTTGGAAATCAAAATTTTGTATTTAAAGTCAGCTAGTTGCGACTCAAAATGCTTGTGCGTGGGTTGAGCTGCAATGTGGAATATTGTTTCGCGCCTTAAAAAGATTTACATTTACATTTCGAGTCTCGAGAGCCTAGGTCTTGGGGGACTGACAATGTTCTCAAGGCATGTCATTTCAGTGCAACAGGCAAAATGGTTATTACAGAATTTGCATATAAGTTGGCAATTAATTTGCAACAACAATAAATAGCTAAGAAGGAAAAAACCAAACAATAACAATAACATGACACACCTTGTAGGCATGTGTCAAGAAATCGTTGCTTGCTAGGATTGGCTGTGCCTGAAACGTTTGTCTTTCAGTCAGATTTACTTAGTGAGCATTATGGTAGTTAACTTTGATATGTATAGACTTTGTCGTAGATAACACGTAAATGCCCATACGAAATTATTTCTAAATCCCAGCACTACAATACTAACAACTTACAACTTGAAACGTGCCTCTTGTGACATTTTTTTTTACTTTTCCTTGACTGGTTTCTATGCTTCTGACAATGTTGACACGTGAGGGTTTTACAAATGAAGAAAACAGCAGAAAGAAAAAAAACAACGAAACACGCATAGTTAAGTCTACGATGAAGATTTCATAAATACACACATAGGCAAAACGATAAAAAATTAAAAATAAAACCTTAAAATGACGCAAAAGAATTTCGAGAAAATATTATCAACCATACTTTTCCAATTACCTTTTGCTATCTGTTATATAAAAGAAACAATAAAAATGATACACAACAAGTTGATGCTCTTCCTGCCCTCAGTCTGAAGAAATACACTTTTTTTGTAAAAAATTTTGAAAAAAATTTTTTTTGCAAATTTTTGGAAAAAAAGCATGTACTTCGCCCTTACTCATTTTGGAAAAAAAATTTATTTCAAAATTTAAAATTGCGAGTTTGCATTTGTAATCGATTTTGATGGCAACAAATAGTATAAAAAACAACATTTAACATCATTCTGAAGGGGTAAAATTTTTTGTCAAAAGTCACGCCGAAATGTAAAAAATTTTGGACACGTAAAGCTCTTGGACCCATAGGTGGCATATTTAAAACAGCCATAAATTGGTCAAAACTGAACCGAATTTCATGTTTGATTGCATTTTGTTTATGATTTTTCATAAAAATTGATTCTACATTAAAAATCGGTGACATTTAGGAAATGTTTTTTTTTGTTAAAATTTTTGGAAAAAATCATTTACTCCCTTTAAATTTAAATTAATTAAATCGATATACCGCAAAGCAAGTCTGTCGTAATCCGAGGTACAGCTTTACTAAGCACCTATTGCTCCCTTCAACACTTGGGATTCATTGATGTGTTTTGAGCTGTTGGTGCGTGCCGACGGCTTAGATTGCATCTGGGCTAACCGGAGAAGCGCATTTGATGTGAGCAGCGAGCTGTATTTAGGTGGTGGGTGAGTATGGGTGCATACTGTGTGGAAATAGCTATTGGCAGATATAAGAGCTCTGATTAAATCTATGCACGCCGCTTGGATAGAGCTGCAAATGGTGTTTTAGCATTTTCACTTGTGATTTATGCCGATTGGGTCGGGCCTCATAAATAAATTGTTGGGTGTGGGTGCAGACCGAGAATTTTTTAATGGTCAGTTCGACGCGAAAATTACGTGACCAACCAGAAGCAGCACCACCCATAAATGCAACAACAACAACAGCAGTACTAAAGAGTAAGCTTTGATATTTGGAAAGTTGCGAAAGCCCAAGACGAAAAACGAAAGTGCCAAGTGGCAAGTGGCAACGTACTGTCCCAGGCCCAGCTAAGCTCGTTAGCTCCTGGTATAGCAGTTTTGCCTGCCGTCATGCGCTTGCCCCAAGATTGTTGCATTGCATCATCTTTCCATCTCCCTCGTGCAGAGCTCATATTTCGCCAGCGTCTGTTGCCTGCCTGTCCAGTCAACTGGCTGTAAATACCAAATATAATTGTTTAACTGTCCATAAAAATGAAGAAATAAAAGACCCTTCTGTGTGTGCGCCACGTCCATTGAACTCCGCGACACGACGACACCGCAGTTTGAACTTCAGCTCAAAGAGAGATCTTTGAGTTCGCAAAACAAATAATTTCACACCAACATGTTGGCCATAGCAGCTCTTTTTCAGATGGATGGATTTATCTGGAGACTGAGACAAATGGCAGGCAGTTCAAGCAGGTGTCGAAGATCTTGATTTTAAGGGGCTGCCTCCCAATGATTTGGATCAACAGGTGTGTTTAAAGGTCCGTTACCATTATAGAAACGAAGATATTGAAGCTTTTACATTTTGTGTTTAAAGTTAATTTGTAAATTAAACTGCGTCATTCGGCTTGATATGGTGAATAACTCCATAGTTCAGTCCAAGTCTTATCAGGCTTTATTATACTCAACATCGTCTATCACATTTTGCCTATGACAAGCGGCTTCTGTGCGCAGCATGAGAAACAATACGAAAACCTCTTTGGCAAAACTTGATTTATGCTATCAGTAATTTGCGGCAGTCTGTCCCTCGTTGCACTTTCGAATGCTCGCTGAAAGGACGAAGGGGGGAGATTGAGGGGCAAGACACACGTCAACGGAAATTGCTTAATCATTTCCACGCATATTTTCGCCTGTTATAATATCCCCTTGTGAAATGTGTTTTTCCTTTGCTCCATGACTAATAAACTGTCGTCTCTTTCCATCTATCTATTTGCAGGTAAGTTTCTAATGGGGACTATGCTGTTCAAAACGGAAATGGTTGTGTAAGTCAATAAAAAACCTTCGCTTATTTGCTTAGGACCTGGTTATATAAGCGGCAGCCAGTTCCTGTCAGGATTATCATACAATTTTCTACCTGCATTAATTTTCTATCCATTAGCTTGGGCGTCCTAAAAGCGACTTTTAGTTGCCCCACTCGCTGCTCTTAGACTGTCCGCACTCGTAAATTATCGTATTCATTTGCAACATTGCGGAGCTCCTAAACGAACGTGCCTCATTTGCGCAGGCGGCTGCGTTGATTGCGAATATGAAATACACGCAGCACTTATGTATCCGTAAGATACTCGACGCGCATTGTTCAGTCCCGCCCGCCTACCTGACCCGCTGACCCGCTGTCGCGCCTAACGATCTTTAACCTCGGCCAGTCAGACTGCCGGACAGCCATATGACCAAGTCTGCCGCCTGATTATATACTCCTATGTTGTTATTATTGATTGCATCGTTTGTCGAGTTTTCAAGTTGAGTTACCCATCTCGCAGATACACTTTATGGTTCCAGTAAATAACAGCGGATTGAGCCCAGCTTTTTGTCTATTTTATAAATGCTAATTAAATCCCTGCATAAATATAGAAATCAATTACAAGAAGATCCCAGTGTCATGTCCGTTTAGATAGGTATAATATATATATATCCTTCTCGATCAGAATGGCAACAGGGTATGAAAACCGAATCGCAGCTAATTTGATGCCGCCCTTTTGCTCATAGCACACATGCTCACAATGTAGGAGCAATTTATATCACAAATTAAATGCATGGAAATTATGATGAATGCGAGGTAAAATTTATGCTGATGACATACCGAACAGAGTTCCGCCTGCTGCTATTGCCCAACGTACTGCCTCCATCCGTGATAGCACCAATCAAGCCCAGACGATCCGCCAGACAACAGATCCGAAGATGCGGATCACGTTGATCGGCGCACGGCGGGCCGGGCTGGGCGCAGGCTGGAACGTGTCGTTTGTGTTGTTGCCTGTTTGCTGTCTGTTGTGTCTGGGATTGTTGCTCGTTTATATCCCATGGGCGTCTCAGAGCTCCACATTCAACGTGGCAGCTGCAGCAACAAAGCGGCCACTTCACGTTTTGCTATGCCACAGCCACTTGGGCCGTGATTGTGGCAGCGACTTGCGACTTGCCACTCGCGACTCCTTTGCCTGCCTCTAGCCGAAAGTTGTTGCGTATTAAAATGGAAATTGCAAGTTTTTCGCTCAACGTTCGGTTCAGGTCGGATCGTTGTTTGGTCGGTTGTCGGCGCTTTTGTTTCACTTTCGTTTGTGAGCGGCTTGATTGCAGGTTTTTATAACCGCATTTATCACGCTGCCACACATTCGAGCCATAAGAGATGCTGCCCCAACAACAGCAATAACAACAACAGTAATAGTGACTTGCAAGTTTCATTTTCACTTAATTGCTGCTGCTGCTGCTGCTGCTGGTGGGGTGTGTCTGGCGCCCGCTACAAAGTACCCCAACTCTACACAGTATCCGAGTCCAGATGGCCAAAAGGGTATTTGACCAGCCAATGCCCAGTTCGCCAGGATTTTCAGCTTTGTTGGCAGTCACTTACTTGCTACGCCCCTTTAAGAGCGTAGGGTGTCAATTGTAGGCTACTTGTTAGTACATCCTGTATTGAAAATGGTAAGATATTAGTATAATGGTGACAACGTATGTCCAGAGAGTCTTAAAAATTTATATATATTTGCATGCTATATGAAGAAAAAGTTTCTTATTATTTCTTTTTTGTTTATATTGGCCTCACGGCAGCTTTCACCTGTGTATCGGGTATCTCTTAGTCGTGCACTCCCGACTAGAGCACTCTTATTTGTTTTTTCTTTATTTTGTTTTGTTTTTCTTCGATATTTTTGTGGCTCCTTTACTGCGTGTGTTCGTCATATTTGCGATTTATGTCGGGTTATGAAATATTTTACAAGTTTTCGAACAACAATTTCCTGTTTATCTTAATTTTGTTGTGGTTACGCACTTTGTGGTAGCCAGGTCGGTTGGTCTCTTGGCCAGTAAAAATTATTATGGTTTTAAGCCAGAGAACCTGTTGCAGTGCATTCCACTGTGCAGAAATTCGCACAAGATATGCGAATTATTTGAGGAAAGCTGCAAAGATAAAAAAAGATTAAGTTGGCAACCGCTTAAAGTTATTTTTGATCAAAGTACCTATGGGAAATTACACATAGTAACTTTTAACTTTATTTTTTTGCTCTAGCTTCACTGTGCCCAAGACATTAACGAATTTGTTTATTTAGCCCTCCCATTGGTTCCATTCATTTAATACACATTAAGCCAATCCCCATTCATAGCATAAATTACTTACTAAATGAACTGAATTCCTAGTTTGGATTGCCCCCGAAAATAATACAAATTCCACAAGAAATGTTCGAACGCGTCACGTTTCAAGCGCAACGCAACCCAATCGAACATATAACATAACACATAAGCATTTCCATGGCATTCGCTTTGAACAGCCAACAGGCATTTGTCCATTCAAACATCATGATGATGTTATGTGTGGTATTTGTGTTTACCATCCACAAAACACTTGCCACCAACAGTGCCATTTTGAGTTTTACAGTTCCATTTGAGTGTAACGCTCATATTATTCATGTTACTGGGTCTGCAATTGAACTTTTGGATATGTAACGTTCAGTTCGCGCTCAACTCATACAGAGCAAACACCAGCGATGTGTTGCCACGAGAAATAATCAAAATAAACCGATTATTAACAAATAACATAAATACTTATAATTCATTTAATAACAACAATACAACAAACTGTAAATATTAATAAATACAAGCTGTAATCACTTGTGAAGTATAGAAAATTATTATGGAAAGTGCGCGTGCGCACAAACAAAATTCAAAATTGCTCAAGTTCCAATGCATTGAGCTCGCGCTCGAGTTTGAAATTTGTTTGATCGATTTAATCGAACAACTTGTGAAGGCATTTCGAGGCAAAGCATTGCCATAGTAAAGTCAACGACAATTCAGAGACCTGTGACGCAGGCCGCGACTAAAAAAAACCCGAGCTACCATACAACGAAAGTGTCAAAAAGTGTATAACAATTCGAGGAACAGCTGCTGTCCGTCCAATCAACCCCAAAATATAAAATACAAATAGAAATATATTTAAAACATAATATATGTAGATAAAAACGAGCATTGCACCTGTAATTTCTTTTGAAGAAACATTTTTAAGCTGCTGACTATTTACGTTTATATAGCCAGACTATATAAAACTGTACAATAAGACGCAGGCACACCCCTCCTACACGAAAACAGTTTTTATTTATTCCGCGCTGGATATCGCTTCGTATTTCTACCGAAGTTGAACATTTGCCAAGCCACCAACATTTTGTATTGTGTTCAATTTATTTTCATTAAGTGAGAAAGTTAACAAATTTCCATTTAATTGAAACAATTGCTGTAAACTCGAAAGTAAATAGACTGGCAGCAACAGCAGCAGCAGCATCATAAAAAACGCTAGCTGCATTCCAAGTAGAGCAAAGCAATAACCACAAAAAGAACAACCGCAGTGTGTACAGATTCAGATACAGATACCAAGATATCTAGATACCTGTCTCTGGCTTAACCCTCTTCCAACAGCAGTCGTAAATGCAGTTGAAGACGTTGCTGCATAATTATATTCATCTCTATTTTGTGACTGTGTGTGTGTGGGTTTGTGTTTATAACGCTCGGAGCAATATCAACAACAGTAACTACATAAACAACAGTAACAGCAAACCAACAACGGCAGCAGAATGTATCTCATACAGGTGAGACTACCGCCGCAAAGCAACTAAATCTAACTCTAACACAGATACTTGATATACAACTAGTTGAACACAGAAGATCACATAGATCACCAAAACGCTTTTACTTATACTTATACGCTTCAGAAAGCAACGACAACTCCATCATAATAAATTATCTTTATTTAAGTGGGGTTTTAATACACTTTAATGGGGAGCATATTCCATTGGTCATGCAATTTATTTATATACTGTTAAATATAAATATCAATTTAGTATTTATTTGCAATTTAATTTCGCATTTGGAACACTCATTGTTATTTTGTAAGAGTATACAAGTTGCGGTGTTTTTGCATAAACATAAAATTTTTTCTTTCTTGTTAATTGTTCGCTGACTGTGATTTTGTGTGTTTTCCAACTTTGCTGTGCGTGCTGCAATTCAAAACTCATACAAAAAGTAATTTGTTTAATTTGTAGCTAATTTATCTTTCCACTTGGCCGGGGCGACATTTACTCTATGTGTGTGTGTGTGAGTGTGGTGTTGATTTTGGTTTTGGTTTGCTGTTGATTAATGCGAGTTAACCAGATCAGGGGGCTCATTAGTGCATCTAGTGAACTCTGAACTTGAAACAATGTTGCCATGTCTTGTGGAAGGCAGGTAGGTTTTTGAGCTAGAAAACAACAATCCAAAAGTAACGTACTTGGAGACTTTAGCGTCAAAGTTTGAAAGATATAATTTAAACTTCGCCTAAACTGTAAGCTACATTTTCAAAATGTCTAACCAAGAATCTACCAATTCAAATTCAGAAAATCTAATTACCATAATCCATGGTATGTCTCAACTCGTCAATGCGGGCTTAAGTTTGGATGCCATCAAAATAAGCATAAAGTTGTTGGGAGCTGGCATCGAACCTCAAGTCCTAGCCGAAGAAATCAAAACTCTCAAAAATGATGCCAAGAAACAGAAAAAGGAAAAATTATTTACTTAAGTTTATCTTTTATTGAGGAAATTTTTAAAAAAATATTTGCAGATGTAAATATATTAAACAATCGAATAATATAATTTCTATGTCGCAATATGGGCCGTTTTAAATGCGTTTTATGAACGAACTTCGAGGTACTTGAGAACGTTGTATGATCCTAGTTATTTCTTCTGCTTTCTGAAAAGCTATAAAATTTGTTGTGGTTCTTGACAACGCTCATAAAACCAGTTAAGATGATAGCAAGTTGGAGCAACTTAGCCTGGTAGAAGGTCTTTAGATTTGATATGTGTACGAAAAATGTAGGTTTCATTTAATATGAGAGTGCATATATATATTTGTGTATGTAACTTGCCTGCTTGATATAAATGGGCAGTGGCACATGTGCCCTATGCGACTGATAGTCCAAACCTCTGTATAGCCAATAGCCCGGCCATGCGCCCAAGCTTGCCAGCAAAAATGGCGACGCTGTGTCGAGGACGTGCTCAAATTCAGGTGTATGCACTACCTGTTGTATATCCTCGCCCAAATTGGGAAAATTTTTCACTTGGCCGTGCTCGACTTTCTCGGAGTGTGATGTAACAGATTGCACGCGCGCCATTGTCCAATCCTTCAAGCTCTCCAGAAAGTTCGTAATGCCCATTATATTAAAATTTTGATGCTGACTAAAGTGAATTTGAAATGGGGTTCTTATTTATGATATATACGTAAATTTAAGGCATAGCCTGCTGCTATTCATCGCTAATTTTTTGATTTGACTTGAAAGACACTTCGTGAACTGTAAAGGGTTCCGATGACAAACGTGCCGAGCTGGCCATTAGCAATCCAATGCCCAGTATGGCCACCTGCATTAGCTTGGCGTTTTGAAAGGTCTAGCCAAACACTTGTGTTATTCGAGGTTTAACCATTTCAGTTATCGTACTTACTCTCTGTATGTACGTGCCAAGCCGATCAGTTTGGCGTCTGCTTTGCCAAGAATAGGCACGCCATATCCAATAAGAGGGCCAGCTGATGAAGCCAACGCTCAGATAGGGCAACATTAGGTTCAGCTTCTGTGCAAAACCCTGCGGCGCATTGCGATTGATGAAGTCGACAAATTCCACATCATAACCAATGGTTCTCATTTCGTTGCTAACATTACGGCTAACTTCGTTCACAAGGCCATTGGGGTGATCGGCCGTTGTTAAATTAAAGTCATGTCTGGATGGGGTTGACTCGTCATATCGTGGCTCTCTCTCTAACGGAATTTGTGGTGCTATTATTCGCTTGTGAACTAGATCCACCACGTCCTTGGCGCGCAGTTCCTCCCTTGTTTGATTAGATTCGTTTACTTCTGAATGGCCCTTACCAAATAAATTTTCGATCTTTCTGCGCAGCCTGTCCATTACACCAAAAGGTATCTTAATTTATACGATTTTTTCTAGCCGAAATTACTTTAAAACCTTGTCTGTTCATAAATAAATGATTCAAAACTCAAATGAATTTTATTTTTTCGATTTTCTATCTATAGCTTTATGCTATTGCTCCTATTAGGCTCTTATTTCTTCGTGCACAAAAGAACTTTCAAAACGCATTAAAAGTTCAAAGATTCTTAAACTCTGCATTAATTTTTGTTGTTCATAAATTATGAGGCATTATCTTGGATACAATTTAGCACTATACCCGTCTTAAATGCATTTTAAGTTTCCACTCGCTCTATCTCTCTCTCTCTCTCTCTCTCTCCCTTTTTTCTTTCTTTCTTTGGCCGATGCGGGCTTCTGTACAGTTACTTAGACGCCCTCAGCTTAGAAATAGATTTTGGGCTGAGCTACTGGAGCAATATCAACAGGCTCTATTAGTGCGGCTTAATGCATTGTTACCAAAAAGCTTGTGGTGGCTAGCATGCAGCTTTGTCTTGGCGCTGTGGCACAAAGTGGGTCAGTTTTCAGCAGCACTGTACAATTATAAAGCGCATACCACAACTACCGCAGTCTTGGCCAAAGTCTCCAGCTCATTCAACAGAGCCTCAGAGACCAAATGGCTGCGGGCTCATTGTTTGCTTGCTTGGACTTGCTTCAGCTTTGGTCTGTAGCTTGGCCAACGGCCTGGCTTGACTTGGCTTGGCTTGGCTTAGCGTGCTGTCCAGCAGCAGGTGACTTTGTTTGTGTTGGTTTGTAAGGTTTTGGTGTCGAAAATGTGGCTTACCTTCAGCATTTATCTGTGGAGCCGCAACGGTACGGTGCCGAATGCTAGGAAGCTGCCGCTATCTTAGCTGCCTTTGTATAAACTAGTTTTACTATATCGGTTTTGTTTTTGTATTTTGTTTACTTCGTAAGATTCTTAATGATCAATGCATTTAATCAAACTCACAAACAAAATACCAGTGGAAAAGAATGCCAAAAACAATTTAACGGTAGTTAGTTAGTCCGCACATTTTCACAATGCACATATAATTGGGTGAAAATGTCTTATTCTTTAAGCTTGAAAAATACCTTCAATGGAATAAATTAAATAACAACAGTAGATACTTCATAAAGATAAATAAAATGTGAGAACAATTCTTATTATTAGATATTATTGCATTAGTTAGGTGTAACATAAAGCTGTGCAAATATATTCACGGATTTTCAAATATACAGTGCATGTTGTTAAGGATTTTGATCGATGACATATGGTACATTTTTAATTCTTCTCTTCTCCCTCTCAGTTTATTTCCTTTCCGATATGCTTTCGATAGTTAGTGTAAGCTCTTCCATGATCGAGGCCTACACAAAAATTCTATTTACGATGTGTGGGCCCTTTAACTGTTAGGGGCCAATCCAATTAACCCAGTTTCAATTGTGAGTTGGCAAAAATCAAAGCTCGATAGGCATTTCAACATCTTGGTACTGCTGTCCCAGTATAATTTGAACATAAATCAAATCAATGCGAAAGCAATTTCTACGGCTCTTTGGCAAACGCCAACGCATGACAACATTTTGTGGGCCATCTACAACTGAACGTGGGCCGGCAAACTACAACAAAATCTTTTGAAATTTCAATATTTTGACATGCTAACTGTTAGTTAATTGCTTATTGCTGCTGCAATTTGCTCACAAGAGGAGCCACTTCAAGTGTCAAGTGATTGGAGCTCTGTCGAAATACCAATAACGGCGTCGATTATTGTCGGGCATTGCTCAAATTATGTTGTGGCCAAATTACCTGTGAGCATGAATCATAATTTGTTACAGTAAATTTCTTTAGAAAAATTATTTAATATTTGTGTTTAGCTTAAAAGTACTGACAATGGTATAAGTTTGATATTAAGAATACGCTCTATTTTGTGATCAACTCAGCCAACGCATCTGCAGATTTTTATTATCGTTTTGATCTTTAAAGCGCATTCTTTAGACTGTCTTTACTTTGGCAATAAGTTATTTCTGAATTAAACAAAAAAAAAAAACACAGCCAACAGAGACTTTACGTTTTTTTGTATTTACTGTCTGGCCAATTTGAAACCCCATCAGAAATTCTTATTCTCTGCCACATCATTCGAGTTGTCCGAATGCTAATCTCGGATAACCCATCTCGCCCGCATACCGCACCAGAGCATATTACTCAATTTTCAGACAATAACATTGCTCAGATTTCGACGATGCGACAGCAAAAAAAGCAAATAAAACTCAGAAAAATAAAAAAAGATGCCACACCAAACTATAAACAATGCAATATAGAAATACAGAAATAACAAAAAGCCACGCTATGACACATTGACAAATGATCTCTGGTCAGAACGCTAGCGATAAGGCGAGTGAGGGGCTCGCAGATGCCATACATCAAAAAGATTTTAGTTGACAGTTTGCCGCACTGGGCGGCGTAGCATAAATATGCGACACAATCTCAACACATATATAAGTATGTGCATATATTTCTAATCGATTTCAGATTTCAGGCAAGGTTTGCAATTGTCATTAAGCCTTGATCTTATCCGTTATATAAGTATACTAGGTCAACAACTTCCCATATGAAAGGCGAGACGAACCGTCTAACATGATATTGATATTGATATTGATTTGCTCCACATTTACACTCGAACGATCCTCAACTTGACTCGACTCGTTCAATCTTTTGCATTTCACTGATCTCAAGTGAAGTCTGTGGTGTGGTTTTTGGGCTGGGCTGGGTTCGTTTCGCTTTAAATTGGATCGCATTGGTTCGGATTGATTTGGTTTGCACATAAAATCAATATTTATAACGTAGTTAACAAGTAAAGAGTCATTGCAACGCGATCCAGAGCTGACCGATCCTAAGTAATTGGTTCGGGTATCATGCTTAAGCTGAGGGATAGGAATTTCATTCAGCCTGGGTGAGGCATTGAATTCCTGAGCGTGGTCTCAATAAAAACCAAAAATGTATCATTTTAATTACCTTTAAGTCCTTCATGTGAATCACTGCTGCAGCACACGCAATAAAGGTTTGAACCCCAACGACTTAAATGTCTTTGAACTCTTGAGCATTTTAATAGGCTGCCAACAAAGGCAACATATAAAACACACCTCAAGCAATTGACTACCTGACTGTATACAGGATTTTTGTTATTCCTTCAAAACAATATTTATAGCTAGCGTTGGTACCTGCCAAAGATCGGTTGAATCTGGTTGTTTGTCTTTATCCTAGCCTACGCTTGTTTAATGAAAATTTTCCATGAATTTTCCCCAACACCAAATGCCCAATATTCAAGCCCATTAGTTGCTTAAATGCATTTCTTTTGTACGCGCGCTGGGTGTATCTTATATGATTTATCTTTGACAGTCACATTTCATGCCTTATCAATAACGCTGCGATGCCGGTTTAAATTTTTTAACGGTCTGATTGGAATATATTAAGGAATTCAAGTTCATTGTCGTTGGGGCGTATCCGATGCAACGGCGGCTTTTCAACTTTTTGTCGCCTCTGCTTTCCATTTAAGGTGTACAGTTTGTAAGGTGTATAAGGTGGCATCGAGTTCGTAAGACCAAATTTAAATTAGGCAAACGCCGCATTCATTAATTTCATTTATTTACTAATATTCTGTTGGAGTTACTTTAAAAGCAATTTGTTAGCGGAACTCAACAACACACGTAGCAAATGTAGTTCGATAACATCCATTCGGAAAGACTAAGGCCAGACTGAGGTCCCAGACCGACAGTTAGGCATGAAATCAGGCAAGGCGAGACAAGGCCTTTTATAATAAAGTATATATTTATATGTAGCCGCAAAAAAACAACTTTAAATTTCATAACATTAAATATTCAGTGCTTTTTCAACTGTATTTGATTTATATCACATTTTATTATTATATTGGATATAAATCTTTAAAGTGCAAGGGTATTTTGTTTTCCTTGATAGTTGTTTTTTGTTTTTGTCGTGTTTTTCATTTACCTAATGACCATAATCGTTTCGGTTGAACCGAACATATCCATCCACCACTTACAGTCATTGTTGGTATTATTGGTATTTTCGATTGCTGCATTATTAAGCAAAATTATTGGCCCCACCATAATTGCCGCACGTGTTTCAAGAAAAAAAGCCGCCAAGTATCTGATGTGGGTTCCCATTAACGAGTATGCAACACGACATTGATGAAATGGAATGTTTATTGGCATACACGAAACTAATGTTATGCCTTGAGCCAGGCTGTTTCATATTGTGTAATTGTTGCTTTTAGTGAATACAGCTGGAATTATTAACGAAATTTCGAGTATTGAACTGCAAAGTATTTTCTTTTTGGAAATTAAAATTTTGCTTAATCAAAGCAAAAGTACTGTGGCTTCAATAGTTTTGTAAAACTTTATAGCATCTGCACGTAGACTCGATCCAATTTTTGTGGTCGTAATGAAATTTATTACGTGATGCTGGTACAAAACCAAATCAAAAGTCGCATAAAAAGTAGAAGAAAAACAAGTAATGTTCACAAAGTTTTTTTTATAAAGCTGGGGCTTAACAAAAACAGCGATAATACACTATGGTAAACCAGTTAAATTAATTAAGTCAACATCAAGGATTCTCACGATTGTGTACATATCTGTAATGTCAACTTTAATCCTTTTGTTAGTATGTTTTATTTTTGCAACAAATCTGTGAGTGCATAGGTTTTTCTTGCCTTCATACTGTGTGTTCACTGTTGTGGTCTACGTGTGCGATACATTGCTTTTACAGCATTTTTAATTCCGATTTCTTTATTGTGTTAGTACGCGAATCTATGTTGTTTTTACTGCATTTTTCACGCCACACAGTGCGTTGGTAAACTAAAAAAGTGTATGATAAATAAAATTACATTTTCTATAGAAAATAAACTGTAGACACCAGGGCCAGTGGCAGAGCCAGATGCATAGCCATATGAAGCAACATCAAACACGCAATTACGTAAAAGAAACAATTTCTGAAATTTATTTTAAATTGAATTTCTTATTTGCTGTGCTTCCATTGCTGTTAACTCAGGTCTTAAAGTGCGTAAGCGTAGTTTTTAATCCAATTAGTTTCAATAACATTTCAGGAGAAGGATGGGATGGGATCAAACCTACTTTTTTTTAATTAGTTAAACTGATTGTTGCCTCTGTTTCTTGCACGTGAATTCAAGCCTATTAAGGGCAAGTTCGTCAACAATTTCGTAGTCTGTTGTCTTTTAATGATTTTAACTAATGTTAAATCCCTTTTCTGTTTACATCGAAATAAAATCGATGACACTTTAAGTGGCTGTGGGCAGCCCCTTAGTCAAGTGGTTTAGCCGGCTTATTGCTGGGATCGATAATGCGTGAGTGCTGTAATGGCTGCCGTACACTGACTGCATCGTATATAAAGAAGAATGTCAAGAGGCCACAATAATTGCAACTAATGCGGCTCGAGGGTCGAACCTTGGGCCATAAAAATAAAAGCAGCTGCACCGCACACCACAACACAAATCAGACATCACACACGGTTAACAGTTCTAAAAGCACAGCCAAAAATGTAGAGCACCTGTCACGGGTGCCCCAAACATGCCACTAAATGGGCGGTGGACTGGGGGAGGTTGGAATATCGGCACAATTTCCACACGTGGTCAATTTATTTTCACAGTTTGTTGGCCAGCAGTCTGTCGAACTGTAAAGATTGGAAGTTCGCTTTGGCCATCTATATAATTTCAACCGGCATTTCTATACGTCGTCAATTACTAGCCTCGATTATAGGCAAAACATGCTATATGCTGCTCTGTGACTATTCAATTACCCGATCCAATTATTTCTGAGACTGCAAATGCCGGAAATGCAAAGCGTTCGCTTCCGGCAACTTCCACTTGCCCCAAAGGATGGAAATCCACCTCTTTATGCCCGTACATGATATTAATTTGCATGGCTTACTGCAAATCTAGCCCGATGTGGGTCTGCAGTTTAGCTTTGTTAATTGAATGTGTATAATACAAGACACTCAGTTATTTCTCAGCTGATGACTATGTAAATGATTCTATGAATCATTCATTTGCATTCCACTATTTCGACTGCCAACAATTCGCAGGAATATAGATCTGTATATCTAAATGAGCCGACGTTAACTGCAGTATATATATTTGCACATTTATAAACATGTATACAAAAACCATTTTTGAGTACATTATTCAAAATTTACTCATCTTAAGTTCTGCCTGCCTGCCAAGACATTTTCGGACTGCTGGCGGTGAGTGAAGCAAAATGAAAAATAAAAAGCAAATAAACTTAAAATACCACAAACAAAACAAGTGAGAAGGCTCTAGTCGGGGCCGCCCGACTAGGAGATACCCTGAACCCTGCGATCTAGTTCCATAAGCATTTCAGCTCGTTTACACAAACATACACAAATTCACACATACATACACACACATATACATATAGCACTCACTTTACTCGGTGCGCGTTGCCTCAGTACAGAAACGAAATCCTTGTTTTCTTGTAAACTAAACGTATGATCGTTGTGAAATTTTCAGGACTTATTAGGGGCATCAAAATTAATGTACAAACCAATTTGCAAGTCTGTAGTATTTGATTTGCGGTTTTTATGGTCAGAAATCGACGCGTTCATACAGACAGACAGACGGGCAGACAGGCGGACATGGCTTAATCGACTCGGCTAGTGCTCCTGATCAAGAATATATATACTTTATGGGGTCGGAGATGCTTCCTTCTGCCTGTTACACACATTTGCACAAAACCATTATACCCTTTTTTACCCATTTTCGAAACTAAAAAATGTGAAAATTAATATAATTTACCATAAAAATATGGCAGTATAAAGCTGATATTCATATAAATACTGATATTCATATAAATATTTGCGAACGTAAGCAAAATCTCGCCCAGATATGAGTTATTTAATCATCTCTGGCGCACATCTCAACTCAAGTTTATATGCGAGAGAATAATACTCACGCTACAATGAGCCAAGTGTAATTCATGGGTTTTGTGTAATATAAACAAGTGCATGTGAATTTTTGGGGTCACGGCAAATGCTATAAAAGTACGGAAATTACAATACTAAATGGCGACGCACGCTTCTCACAATTTTGCACAATTTGCTTGATGGTTTTCCTTTTATTTTCTAAAGCATAACCATTTAACGAATTTGTGTGTGTATAATTTTTTATGCAATTACCGTGAATAGTATACAACAAAGTAATTCCGGCAAGCGGCTACTTAGTATAGATTGGAGCGCGAATAATATGTCAAGGTCTTTGAGTCTTGGAAGCAACAGGGTCCACAGAGTATTTATAAAGTGTGCAAATGTATGAATGTACTATAGACATACTGCTGACCAGCAGGGTGTACTTTTTATTAGGTGTTACCTGTACGTACCCGTCTTTAGGTTGTTTTTTTGTTGTTCAGCTTCCTGAAAGTTTTCGGTCTGTTGCCTTAATTGCGCAATTTGTAAACAAAACTAAAATAATAAAAAATACTTATATATTTTACGTAGATTGTTTTTCTTCAAGTTTAGAAGAACAGATTTGACCCAATGTGTTAGGGTGTCAATTATATTAAATCAAAACTAATTCACACGGCTATCATATGAATTGCCTGCTTCGCCTGTCTCTTCACTTGATTAGGAAATATTCCCACATTTGTAGACAGTCGCATATCACATATCATAAGTTTTTTGTATATAAAGTTTTCAACACTTTTTTCGTAATTATGCAAATTTTCGTTTTCATAAAAATAAATAAATGATACAAATTAGTCGGACCCTTCAAATCCACGGAAAAAAAATTTGTTTATCATATTTAAATAAAACAACTTGCCACCTGTTTGTGTGATTTTTTTTTGACGCTTATGAAATAGCAAAAGCACCCAACGCACATTCGGGAGCAATTAAAAATCGATTATATGTTTAGATTTGTGTAGTATTACGAGTATGTTTATTATTTCTCTAGCAGCGACCTCTGGCGTCTAAAACGGGTGAAAATTAATGACGTCCAGTGAAAGTTGAGAGACTCGTGTAAAACTAAACGCACAATATATTAAACCAATAGGCAAACTCTAGCCCTGCCCGATCTCTAGGCATCTCTACTGCTGCTCTCTTCGGATGCATGTCAAATATATTTTTTCTTAACATGTTTGGCTGCCTCTTTTCGGACATTTTTGCTAAGTTCATTGGCCTCGCATTTGAAAATGAAAGCGACGAGTTTCTGATTTCAAATTTCTTGTGCGTTTTATGGGAAATACATATATATATGCAAAATAGTTAGGTTTGCCCAGGCAGAGTTGTAAATATGAAATTATACAGATGGTATTTTTTTTTATACATATGTCGGCTGCTTTTAATTGGTATTAGTATTTCTCCTGGAGACTTTAAAATGTATAAATAGCAACAAAACCGCGCGCCGTGTGGTTTATATATGTATGAAAATAGTAAAATAATTTTATAAAGTTTATTTGTAATTATTCTCATAATGCCCTGAAAGGTCATTAACCTCAAGAATTTACGCCTTTCTTAACGCAACATAAACCCCTTTTATAATATCATCCACGAAAATATTGCATAATTAATAAAAATTTAGAACTACAACAACGAATAATATGCAACTTCCTCGTGTCCGTCGTTGCGCGGATCCGCTGCTCACTCACACAGTGCGTAACGTTGCAGCAACAATAAAAACAACAATAACAACATCACGTACTAATCATTAGCTCCGCTGGATAAACAAATATGTTGCCACAAGTTGCATGCAGTCTCTAGCTTGGTCTATTCTCTCCCCAGCATTTAATGCAACACGTTCTGTGCATAAATAAACGATTTTTAGTTTTTCCTGGTGTCGGAGTGTTTCCATCTGACTCCTTTTTTCCAGTTGACCAACTTTCTTGACAACGGTCACTTGGCTTCTCTTTCTGCTACTGCTGCTGCTCCTCCTCCATTTAGGGCCTGTCATTGAACCTACAACGGCTGAAGTGTAGGAAATTAGTATGGATTATGCATGGGACAGAACTGTGTGTTGTTACTGCCAAGCAACTTGTAGCATCTCCAATTCATTATTAACAGTTGGCGTGTCGAGCTCAACGCTTCGTCCACATGTGGAAACACTTCCATACAATGTCTCTATCGCCCACCACAACCAAAGCTTATTTGTTGCCTATTTCACATTTTCTTCATTTTCGTAAGGTTTGTTTTGATGTGGGATATTTTAAAACACATAAAACACAAGTATTCATATATTTTATTGAGCAAACCAAAAAGCTAATTGAAAATCTTCGAAGTCCCATGCGTTTTTTTTACAATTTAAATAAATAAGGTAAAAGTCATTAAACTTGTGTTTGAACTTCTCAGATATATAAATTATGATTCACAGCAATTTTAATTTGGCATCAAATGAAAACAGGCGAATGCGTTGCAGTTACAGTTCATTAACTTTCGATTGAACATCTTTGAATCGTTTTATTTAAGATTTAAATTATTTTGTTTAATTTATTTTTAAAAAAATATCAGCAATGAATTAAAAAACAAGTTTTATGTTCGCTTAAATTAGAATCCAAGCCACTTTGCCAAAATGCCCACTGACCCATATTCTGGCCTTACTTTTGTGTCTTAACAAACATACACGATAGATAAATATAGAAAATGTATGTATATATTTAAATCGGCAAGAATGCGTCTAAGAACTCGCCCATTTTACAGTAATTTGCTTTTACTTTTCGACAGCACAAATATCTTCCGCATTACAGTCGGTCCCATTTCCCTAAGTCTGTCCAAATATTTTTCTTCGGTTGACAGCAGAAACAAAAATAATTTCGAATGGTAATCGACAAAATTGGAACAAAATTAAAAAAATTTCAAGTTTTCCACCTTATTCAATCTATTTAAATACAGACTCTCTTACAGTCATAACTTTGGGCCACATTTTCATTTAATTTCCTACCCGTCATGTAAGACTCATGACATTAACGATTTCGTTAATTTCAGGTGACACATTTGACGATCCACTGTGAGTGGGTGGCAAAGAACTTTTCCACCCGAACACATTTCGTGTTTCAACTGACTTAAGTTCTGTGTTCCATTTCGAGTATTTTTTGTTCTCATTAATTAAAAGTCTCTGGGGCCGTAACACTTTCGGATAAGTTCATTGACTTCTCGGCTAATCCAATTTAAATGATCAGCTACGGATCTAAAAATCGAGTGGAAAATCATTTGCATTTCGTTACTATTTACTTAATTGCAATGATGCTGTCAGTGCCCCATCCTAAAACCCACAGCGCTGTGTTTGTATTCTCGTGTCCAATTCTTCTCTCTTAAGCTCTCTCGTGTTGTTCTCTTTGTAGCAGGAAAGAGCTTCTCGTAAAGCTTTCGGTCCGATCGATCGCAGCGATCGTGCACACTTTTCCTGTCCTATCAGTCGAGAAGACGCGCGTGTTTGGCCCAGAACGCTTTCGGATTGTAGTATACAAACTTTGTCGCGCGTAAACTTATATTTTTTACTTGAAGCGCATTTATTTATAAATTTTCACATAAACTTTACGGCAAACATTACTGCTGTGTCGAGATTAAATTCAGATTTGGCATTTCGCTTGAAATCTAAGCGGCAACAGAATTTTCTTTTTTCGGTTTAAACAAATTTTAAACTTATTTTGTACATTTTTGCGGCTAAAGTTTTGCGTGCCTATTTTTAGTTATCCCTCACTCACGCTGCATGTGTGCGTGTTTCTATTGTGTTTTCTTTGCTTGCGCCATAGACACGCGTTACACAGTGCGTATGAGTAATTTGTGCCTTGGCAGACTGCCCGATATTACGCAGCTGTTTGCGACGCTATACATTTTGATTTTTCTGCATAAATTTCCTTATACTATTTAACACAAATATACAAAACTACATCTGAACATTTAATTTGACTTAAAACTAAGCACGTATATGTTGTAACTTTGATGTGGCTATTCCCTGGAATCAAGTATCGGTATTGTGCAATATATAAATCATTGTGGACGCTTGATGTCAATATTTTAGTAGACCAAAAAACACGTGCTTAGAATGTGTTAAAACAGTTCCCATAAATTATAGATTTACATTTTATTAGTGTTGATTTCAAATTTCTTACACAACATGTGTCAAATGCTTTTGTTGAATGCGGCATAAGCTTTATCTGGTAGTTAAGTGTTTCAGCCATTTTTTTCAAACCGTCGAGGATAATTGGAATTGAAGTTTAATCCCTCTTTGTCTTGCCATATGATGTTTACACTTGCCGGTTGTTTATTTGTTTTTAATAAGCCCTTCAGCCTAAAGTCTTATAAATAAGCCATCGTCTGCTATACACATATATGATGTGAGATAAAATAATGAGCTGCAGTGGCGTCAGCAGCGGAAATGATGTATCATCCCCAAATGAATCCCACGCCCAAGTTTAGAGCTTTTTTCTATAAACAAAAAAATCTAAATGAAACAAACATTGACAGCAGAAAAACGAAATTGAATTTCACACGCAATTTCGTTTATTATTGCTGTATAGGAATTGTATACTATAAAAAAAAATACCCTGAAATTTAAATTAATAAGCTGTCCAAATATGAAAAACGAATTGAAATAAAATAGTTTTCATCTGTATCTATAAACTCGTAATTTGGTAAAAATATAAATTGAGATTAGATTAAATGATTTCTTGTTTGCCAATTAAAAAAGTATTGAAACTTTTCTTTAAATTTACTGTACAATCTTTTTTTTTATACTTTATCCCCTTGATTGATAAAAATTTTTTTTATTTATTCTTTGGAAGATATCAAAGTAAATAGATACTTGGCTATTTGTCAACATTTCGTTGGATGCTCTGCGAAGCAATTAGTATTATGTTAAGTATCTAAATTGTATGATAATGAGCTACTTCCGCCTCGTCTCACAAGACGCCTTTTTCTCGTTTTGTAAATAAACGAATATTGCATCTAAAAGCGTTGTCTTTGGTTCCACTTAGCTCTCTTAGTTCTGGCGTGGGAGCTCTATGCAAATTTGTGTTGATCGATAAAGAAAAAACTGCAAGAAAGTGCGCCAAGTGCCCCGCAAATCTCAGCTTAAAACCCGACTATCCTATGCATGGAACTATTGTAAGAGCAATGACCCTGAGCACGGGTTATCTATTTGGTTGTCATGTAAACGACGTGAGGCCATTAAATCTAAAACAAGAAACAAAGTGGATTTTGAGTTAGTCGCTGCTTAAATACTCTCTTAGATGCCACAAATCAAATGGCATCAGAGTGTTTTTCTCAGTGCATAGCGTCTTTATAAGGGTATGAAACAGCCATTTACAAAAAGAGTTCGTCAAAGCGGGATTTAGTTAGGTTGTGTTGTGTGGCGCGCTTATCTCAGGGTCTCTGAGCCATGTTAATATAAATGAAATCTTATCGTTTTGCTGAAAAGGCAACTAAAACAACAACGACAATAGCCATAGTGTAGGCCCATTAAGTGCAAATAAAACAAATGTTTAAATAAACCTTATCTTGATTCCGCCGCTTATTGAAAATTCTCTTTCTCTCCCTCTCTGCAGACTGTCCAAACGACGTGGCGTCCCCAGTTGCCACTGCCGAAAGAGCTTCAGTTAACCGATGAACGCAACAGCGCCGACGACGACACGAAAGCCACAAACACAGCAGCAATAACAACAACAACAACAGACGACAATAACGAACTGGAGATGGATCGTCTGCGCAGTCAACAGCACAGCATGAGCGGATCCTCACAGCAGCTGTCGAACAAACAGAAATGGTCCTTTGGCCGACTCTTCCGCAAGAAGAAGGAGGCCGAGTGCAGCGCCAGCTCCAGCGAAGAGGATCGCAAGGCGGGCTTTGTGCCCGCACAGCGGCAAAGCTCCACCAAGCCGAAATCCAAACATCATACAAAATCAGGCCGTAGCGGCAGCAGCAGCAACAAGGCACTGGCCTTCGATCATATTGTGATGCCAACAGCGACGCCCACGCAGCCGCAGCCACCGCATCCCGCTCAGGCGCATCACATAGACAACGAATTCTTCTTGCCGGTGGAGATGGTGCCGCCAGAGCCGTACTATCAAAATCAACCCGGTTACTACAGCCGCTCAAGCAACTCGCTCGACCGCAGGCTCTATCTATCGCAGCAGCCGGGCCAGATGCCGGTGGGCGTGGGTGTGGGTGTGGGTATGGGTATGGCATCGACCCAGGCACAGCCACACAAATCGCGATCGGCGCAACGCGGCAAGCTACCGGGTCAGCAGCCGGGTCACTCCAGCGAGGAGGAGATCATTTCGTTGAACTCCTCTACCTTTTCGAAGTACCGCAGCGATGAGAGTATTCACAGTGGCGGCCAGGCTTTGTTTGGCATCGGCGGACCAGGTCAGAGTCGCCGCAGTCGCGCCGCCCGCAACGAACGCTACTACAAGCGTTTGTCCCGCGACGGCGAGGTGAGCCATGGCGGTGTGCCTGTCCAGCTGCAGCCGCAGCAGCAACATGTGCCGCCTCCGACGCAGCGCTACAAAACGCAGCCCTTGCCGCTATCCATATACCAGGCGAGCACACCGGGAGCGCCCAACTCCACCTCCGGCTACGTGCAATGGCAGCCGCAGGCGCGTCCCCTGCAAAACTCCATGCAGAACGATGCCAAGCGCAGCATCAGCTACGACAGCCAAATACACTTGCAGAATGTGAATGGACGCATGCAAAGCAAACCGCTGCCGCCGCCCCCGCCACCGCGGGATCCCTTGCGTCGGGTGCACGTGGGCTCGGCGCAAATGGGATACAGTTCCAGCGATCTGCGGCCCGTCTCCTACGCGTTCGACCAAAGCGGTCGCTGTGTCTCCGATGATCGCATGTGGCAGCCACCGCATTACCAGTCCGTGCACTCGCTCAACTCCCAGCCGAGCAGCTCCGTAGCCAGTGCGCCGGTCAACGAGCAGCCGTCGCAGGGACATCATCGCCGTTTTATCACCCGCTCGGAGCGGAACGCACTGCCCGGCAAGAAGTCGCTGCCGAACGGCATTGATTTCCACTATGTAGCCGATGCGACACCACGCTCGAGGAAGCCCATCCACATGCTGGATACTGAGGCTGGGCTGCGGGATGCACAGCCGGCCTCCAGTGGCGTGTTGCGCACCTCGAAGAGCGGATTGCCGACATCCGCCGAGTCCTGGGAGCGATCCCAGCAGCGATCACAGCAACCCTTGGCCAAGCCGCGTTCTATTTCCAGTTCGCGCATTAGCGAGCTGCGCAGCTATCCCATGCCCATGTACTCTGAGGTGCAGAAGCCCAAGCGATCAGCGCCTGCATCCACACCCGCGCCTGCGCCGGCGCCGGCGCCCATATCCTCTGCAGAGCCGGACAGCGTCATCTGCGGCAGTCTGCACATCAAACCAAGCGAGCATGGCAGCCAAAACTATGTGGAAATACGGCATCGTGACGTGCACAAGACCAACTCGATGCCGCATCATTATCAGCGCCGTTCTGGACAGGACTTGCCCAACAAGTACGAGGAGTATGTGGCCGAGAAGCGAGAGCAGCATCAGCAGGCACCGGCGCCCGTTTTTCTCGAACGCAAGGGCAGTGCCCCAGCCATAGCACCCATCTATTTTCCGCGCAAAAAGCCAGCCAATCTGGAGGAGGCCATAAACGAGCTGGAGGCCATTTACAAGTCGTTAGGCCTCACCGAACCGCCAGAGCCAACGCCAGAGTCCAAGCCAGAATCAAAGCCAGAGCCAAGGGCGGAACCTAAGCCGCGTATGCCCACGCCGAGTGACTTTGAGAAATTCGCTCTGGCCCATGCCGATGACTATGAGGATGAAGATTCGCCGGGTGGGGAGCCGGATCCGGTGCGCGATGATGTCGCCTACCGCAATCTGCAGCTGGCCAACTTGCAGTATCGCGCTGCGGACAGGCAGCCACCCTTTGGGATTCCCGTGGGTCCGATTGTACCTGCACCACAAAGCGATTACCTGCACGTGGAACCGGTGTGTGTGGTCAAAAAGAAGAAGACCGGCTCACCGGACATTGTCAAGGATGATTTGGCGGTGCGTGCATTGCGCAAAGATCCGCCCGGGCCCAAATCAAGTTTTGTCTATCCCGTGCAGAAAAAACAGCGCGCCACGCGGACCCAATCCGCCAACATTTACAATCTCATTCAGCGGGATGCTGCAAAGCCATCGGGCGGCGATCTGAGCAGCTATATGGAGCTGACGCGCAGCATTGAACGTGCCGGCTCGATGTCGAATCTGGGTGGCGCGGAGTCGACGGATACCAGCGATGTACCGGGCACCCTGGATCTGTTGCGCAAGCTGAAGGCGCAGGACGAGGAGCTAGTTAAGAAACCGCACATACCATTCAGGCATCCAAGTCAGGGAGGCGCCATTGCACAGCTGCCGGAGCGCCTTGGCCACGAGGAGTCGCCAAAGCTGGCGCCAGTGGCAGCGCCGCGGAAGGGCCTTACACCCGAGCCAATGCTGGAGGACGCGTTGAACAAGATTGCGCAGGATGCGCAGGCGAGCAGCATTAAGTTGACGCAGGAACTTGATGAGCTGCGCAAGGAGGCGCTGATCACGGCCGCGAGGCCCAAGCTAAATGCAGAGCACCAAAAACTGGAGCAGGAGCTGCAACAGATTGAGGCCGTGTCTGAGGCGGCCAAGCGTTGCGGTCAGCTGCTGCTGGACACGCTGCCGGACAATGACGAACCGGATAACGAGCAGCAGCAACATCCACGCAAGCTGCATAAGGAGGGCAAACTGATAAAAGCCATCGATGAGGTGTCCGAGGCAGCGAACGCAGTCTGCGAGAAGATATTAAAGGATATTGTGACCACCGAACCGCCAGTCGTTGTGCACGAGGCGCTGCAGGTGAAACAGCGGGCCACAGAGCAGCTGGTGACGCCGCATCTGATCAAAAAACTGGATCCCATACAATCGGAGAAGATCGAGGCGATTGCCAAGCGCTGCATGCGACAGCTGAGCGAATTGGCCGAATCCCCGCCGGACTATGACAATCTGGCCGCCTGTAATATGAGCACAGCTGGAGCTGCCACGGGCAGCCAACAAGTCCACGCTGATGCCACTCTCATTTGTCCCATTGCAGAGGCCAAGACGCGGGCGCAGGCCAAGTCGCAAACGCTCGAGGACATCGATCGCATCATGCAAGACTGCGAGCGCCAGGCGCGTCAAACGGGCAGCAGCAGCATGATCACCACAATCACCACATCCAGCACGGACGATCAGCGCACCACGGCGCCCAGCATGAGCAGCGGCAGTGGAAGTGGCAGCGGTTGTGGTAGCCATCAGGCAGCCACTGTGAGCACCACAGCGTCTTCGTTCAGTTCAAGCAGCGATTGCTTGGCCAAATCGTCCAGTCCATCGAATGTCAGTCGGCCCATGTCCTCGAGTATAACCTCATTCAATCCGTACTCCTCGAGCGACTATATCAAGTCGCAGAGCAGTGATTATCATGCACCCAGCACCGATCCCATCAAGACATTTAGCACCACATCGTACGATGTGCAATCGACGCCGAACAATACCACAATTAGCACCAACACACAGAGCACCCTCAGCAGTAGCAGCACAACCAACAACACGAGCGAAAATCAAACCGCCAGCGCAGCGTCGCCGTCGCCGTCACTGTCGCCGCCATTGCAATTGACGCCGGTGGGTGAGAGAAGAGCACGCTCCTCTTCGCCCTCGCAGTACAATTCGAGCGAGGAGCTGGCCGCCATATTTGGCATCGAAGAGAAACCGAAGCAACACCGACGCAAGCAGCCACCGGTTAACCCCACAGGTAAAGGCGTTGCCCCCGCCCAAGCCCAAGCCAATGCCAATGCCCAAGCCAAAACCAATGCGACGAGCTCGTCAGATGCCAATACTAATCCCCGCTGTGCTCTTGCTACGCTCGTCCAAGCTACCGCTACTAATCCAGTTTTGAATGTTGATTTTACACCTGACCCTGAACTCGATGTTAATACTACCAGCAGCAGTAGCAGCCGCAGCACCTCACCAAATACACAAAACAACCCATTCATAGCCACTCATGACAGTGCCAATAGCGCCAGTAGTTGTAGTAGTCATAGTTATAAGTTAGCCACAATACCGGAGCTGGAGCTGGAGCACGATGAACCGGATACGTGCCTAAAGCTTTCGCCCAATTTCAATCGAATCTATGCCAGCAAAATCAATATTGTAATGGATAGACCCGAGGCAGAAGCCAACGAGACGAATGCATCTGCACCTGCCATAACCCAGTTCGATTCGTTGAGTTCGCTGGAGGAGACATCATCCAATCCGGACTCGGGCAATGCCAGCCTAGCTGACTATCCGCTTGCTTGCCATGCCAATGCCTCCATTGAGCTGCAAACCACTTACAATAGTCGCTTTGAGGTTAAGGAGCACTACTTATCCGAGGTTTCGATAAGTGCTACAGATTCGACTGGAGAAGATAGCACCGATACCCAGTGCACCAGATCCACAAATCCCTCGGTCACTGAAAGGGACGAAGACTTTCCACGCTTGCCCACAGAGGAAGAGCTGCAGGAAAGCTTGCGTGAGGACGAAGCAAAGGATTTAAATGAGGACGAGACACAGGTTGCAAATGAGAGTAAATCTGACGTAGACGAAATTATTAAACTTGACGAAACGCTGACATTAAGCGAGGCAGTTTATGAACTTAGTAATGAATCTTCGCTAAAAGAACAGCACAATGAAACAGAACTTGACGAAAACGAACTTAGCGACAGTGAATTGGTGGCAATTGCACTAGAAGAAGCATTACTGGAGGAAATTAAACTTGACGAAAGCGAATTGAGTGAACTCGATGAATGTGAACCAGTTGCACTAGTTCCGCGCAAAAGAAACATCGTTTATGAGACGCCACAAATCAGCCTGAGCATTTCCGAAGTGAAACTCAATTACGAAACCAAAGCAGAGCCAGCGGCAACGCGAACAACTCTGGATGAAGCCATTAAATCGAATATCGAAGATATCAAGAATGCGGCCGGCAACGATGAAATGTCAATTAAGGATATTTTAACACGTAATGAGCAGCACAGCAGCACCAGCGGGAGCACCGACAGCGGGGCACATATGGAGGCCAGCGAAATTGAGAGGCACTGCCGCAAAGGACTTCCGGCGTTGACAGACGAACATCCGACGACCAGCTCAAAAGCGCTCTCTGTGTTCGGCGAGGTGCGCTCTGTGCACCAAGCGGCAGCGGGGGCGGCTGGCGGTCTGGCGCGAAGCGGTTTGACAACACTCGAGCACGTACTTGTCGCCTGCACCGTGGGCCTGATTACACCCAACGATTTGCTCACATTGTGTCTGATCGTAATTGGTGTGATTATCATTGTTGCAATTGCGCTCGCTTGAGCGGTCAGCTTCCAGTTGGCTGTTTATGCACCCGTACAAACATATTGGTATTGGTTGTTGTTATTTTTCACACCACAACTTGAAATTGTTGTCGTTGTTAGTTGTTCTTGTTATCGTTGTAATTATGGACAACGTTGTTCAACAGTATGTAGCATCGAAACATGAGTTGTTTAATCATTTCGAAACTGTTGCAAATGTATATTATTTATATATTACTTTTATTTTTATATGGACCAAAAAAAAAATAGCTTATATTAATTAATTAATTGTAATTAATTTTTATTATTATGGTTTAAGAACCACTGTGCAAATGCATTTCACTCATCCACATCCAAAAACTAACCGTGGCAATTTCTTTAACACATTATAATTATTTCAATAATTTTCTTAACGAATATTTTTATTGTTTATTTGACTGCAACTTGTGCCAATGATTTTAAATGTTTGCTTTATTATGTTCTATTTAATAATTAATGTATATATAATTTGTAAAATTTCTTCGTGAAATTTTAAGCACAAACATAAACAAAAATCGAAACAAAAATAGCGAACAAATCGTCGTTACGAAACAAACAAAATATTTAATTCATATAAACTGACTAATCATAAAACAATTCTAAAATCTCTTTGTATATTTTCAGCTCAAAATTTAATAGTTTAAGTTGTCAAAATGCGATGCAAATAACTATTTTCCTTACGTTTATTTAAGTAAAAGTATTTGCTCTAATTTTTTTTATAAATGTAACATTAAACAAAATAAAAAAAAACCTGACGACCCATAAATATTATTAATAATAAAATGTTATTTAAAAAAACAGAAACCGTGCAAAATTATTGTCCATGTTATTTTTTATTTGCTTTGTTATTTATCTGTTGGTAATATGCATTTTTGCTCCTATGCTGTAGATTTATTTGTCGTTTTTATTTTGATTTGCATAAAATTTGGTGTGTTTTTTTTTATATTTTTGTTGTTTGTTGTTTTTTGCTCTTTTCATAGTAATTCATTTATCATTTTAGTAATTCATACTAATAAAATATAAAAAACTTTTTTTAAGTCAAGCTAAGCTTTTTCTATTTAATAATGTTTCTAAAAGCCGCCGCCAGAAGCCAAAACTTAATTGCTTAAAATATATATTAATTATTTCGGAAAATAATTCGTAAATATACTTTTTTGAATGAAATATGTATTTGAAAACCCATCCGTCTCAACAACAGGCTACTTGGGTTTGCGTCCTGACTAAAGCATTTGACTTTCAATTTCGAAAGCTTTTTCGAAGTGGTTGTGAAATATACTTTTAATTAGTTTGAAACTTGGATAAAGACATATCGAAATTAATTTTTACCAGAACTTTTCTTAAATATTATCATTATTTTCAAAGTACAGATACATATACTTATATTTAATATTTAGATAGATGTCGTCTGTAAATTAATGTTCCTGATCTTGAGATTTTTTTGTTTATGTATTTTTTCAATTTTGTTGTTGGGCGGTCAAACACTTTCTCAAAAAAAATTTTTCTACATAAAAGAGTTTGAGAATATTGTTATCCTTTGTTTATAAGTTCTGCCGCCGCTTAACCTTGTTTCTCTCTCAAACGAAAATTAAATAGATAAATGGAAGTCAAATACTGCAGTATATGTCAAACGAAATGTAAATATATAAATGGGAACAAGAAGTCGTCGTCTTGTAAAACCAAAAGCAAGAAAAGTCGAAAGTCTCGGCACATAATGTGAAGCTACTCCTCCAATTGTTGTTGTTGTGGGCGCTGCCCGCCGTCTGTTGTTTTCACATAAAAAGGACATTCAACTGCAGGTCGCTCTTTGTGACCTTTTCTATGTGGAACGATTTTACTTTTTTTGTGCTTCTTCAAATTTCTATGGCTAATGAACGCCACCCAAAGGAAAATGTTGTAATATAAATTTAATGAGCCGGTTCGATTGATTTGCTTTTCGCATTATTATAAGCTTTTTAGTATCCTACATATTTTATTATGACTACAACTTGTGGCTCAAATTCAATTGAAAAACTGAAAAATCAATATTTATAAAAGGTCACTTTAATATATGAATTCTTTTTATTTTGCTCTTTAATGTGTGACATAAGTTCATTCACCTGCTGTGGGGCGCAAATGTCCAAACCAGGCGCACAGCTGGAAAAACAAAAAGGCAATAAAAATGTCACACATATAATTTGTTTTATTCACTCTGGCACATACGAACCCTACCTACCCCTAGCTGGGCCTCTAGACACGACCGCAATTCGTCCGCTGTCATAAATAAAGCTCCTTGAGAGCCTACAACAACCGGAAAACACAAGCAACGCTTTTTATAGCCATGTCAGGGGGTCTTATAATTTAATTAGCCAGTGTGTAATACATGGTGAGGAAACGCATTAATGCGTTCTGGATCTATATGACTGCTATACTAGTTTCCGTATAAAGAGTGGATAGTCTAGAAAGTCGAACAGTTCACTACTACTGGGTATATTGCAGTATATTTTCTTCCCACTAAGTAAAAGTCGGTTGCATATTTGTTGTTGCTGCCTGTCGAAGTAGCACAACTCGTACCTAATTATGCGCTGCGAAATCCTTTCAGAACCAGGAGAACGTGTGATAATTATTATCATATACATCCGCCTAGATTTGACGAGGGACGACTTTACAAATTACTCATACGCCGCGTGTTGTGTACACACTTACTCACTCAAACACACACACACAAATACAATCAATGAGCTGCGGTGTCAAATGCTGCAACATTTATGCGGTCAAGTGTGGGTTGCTCTTTGGTCTTGGCTACTGTTGCGAAACTTGTTCGCGGTTGCCGTTGCCGTTGCAGTTGCAGTTGCAGTTGCGCTAAAGAACTCATCCCACACACACTTATATTGAGTGCAAGCCCAATCAAACATATTTGGAACAGTTTAGTGCGTTGGAGTCGCCGCTGGGAACAAAGCGGGTGTAAATCGTCAAAGCTCAAAATTCTTCTTCTTGGGTGATTTCCACTGCGCAGGTACAAACAAAATGCCGCTGTCCCCAATTCTAAGGGTTGCTACTATTGCTATTGTTGTTGTTGTTGTAGTTGTGGCATTTATACTTTTATGATAGAAGAGGTTTTTATCAGCATTGCCAGACAAAAGGAAAACTAATTTCAAAGTATCTTGGAACTAAAATGTAAAAGACTATCGGTTATTATTAATGTAAATAAATAAAGGAGAAATTGGTAGCTGAAATCTGAAAGAAATATGGATTACTATTTATTATTTATTATTTTTATTATTTATTTACTATAAGTATATATTGTACATATATTTCTCCCAGTGCATGAGAGTGTGAGAGACCAGTTATTAACAGGCCGAGAGAGCTGTATTGAAGTTGAAAACATGAAAAATAGAAAACCGGCTACAACATCAGCTGTTTCCATTGCTGCTGCTGTTGCTGTTGCTGTTGCTGCTGGCAAGTAACCTGACCGAGCTGGTTGCTCAGTGCTGGTTGGCGTTGTATGTGCTTTGGCCCCAGTCTGAAGTAAGCACCGGGACTTTTAGCGTGTTGCAATCGTTTGGCAAAAGTTCTCGTAGTCTAGCCAAAAAGCAACGCAAAAAGGAAAACGAAAAGTGACAAGCTAATCAAAGTCAGGCAGACAAAAATAAAAAAACCAATTTAAATATTTGAACGCTATTAAAATACATCAAAACAATGCTAAAGGATATATATACATATATAAGTGTGTGTGTGTGTGTGTGTGTGTGTGAGTGCAACATTTTAGACAACAGAAATTCAATGAAATTGTCCGCATTGTAAAATAGAGGTTTTGGATTCAATTGTAATAAACGCCCACTTATAACTCTGAAAATGAATTTAGTTTTCCATGTGACCCAAGCTTTAGCGGGCCGTTCTATGTCCAATGACAATTGTGGCAAATAAAATCGTTTGATTGTTAATTCATTTTACTTAAGTGTCATTTAATGGGACGCTGACATAGTCTCATGCCACGCCTACAGCGCGGGCACTATCCAGGTTTGCCGTCTGGCACATTTGCTGTTGTTATTTGTTTTTATACTGTTGGTCAAGTTCAACGCACTAAAGCAAGAGCTTTTAACGCAGTTTTGTTGAACCTCATCCTGGTACTTTTGCATTGGTTGCCTCAACCTTTACTGTTTCGGCCTACATTCGGTTGAATCTGTTAGCTTTGTGTTTATATATTCGTCCAGTAAGTAAACAGAGTATATTGGGTTTGTGCGATGTTATCATCGCGTTTGCGAAATGAAACTAGTATATTGAGTTTGAGCAATGTCCGTTATGCCGTCCGTCTGTCTGTTCGGATGAACGCTATTCAAGAGAGAGCCTTAAAACTCTCCATATATACTTGTAGTTATCCTCTTCAGACAATTGATACACCTCAAATCGCAAATCGATAAAAGGTGAATATTACCCACAATTATAAAGATAGGTTTGTAGACAGCTGGTGACCTCTCCCAAAGATTGATAAGTTTAAGTATTTCAACATTCATTTGGATTTAAACGAAAATTACCCAGTGATTGTTTAGTGGTTTGTGTTTTTTCTTTTTTGTTTTTGTTTTTGTCCGCCTGCATTATTATCTGACAAGAGGGAAAAAGGAGAACAGACAGTTAATTCGTCTGACTGACTGACTGACTGACTGAATGCTGGCAAGACGCAACTGACAATAACGACAACAGGCACAGTGTTGTATTGCTGTTCGCATTTAAATACCCTGTATATGCGGTAAATAAACAAGATAGTTTTGGATCAAGACACTTGATAGTAAGAAAAAGAATTGAATCTTTCATGACGAACAGAAATTGTGTTAAAAGTTACACATATTACTTTTTTCTTTTGGTCCGTTACCGATTATAATACTCTTGGAAATATCATGTATCTAAAAAAAAATTGTGGGGTACTTTATAGTACTTTCGTGGGCTCGTTAATACGGGCTCCGATGCCTGTGGAGGAACAAAAAATAAGCGTGAGATTGGTTTGATTGGTGTATTAAGACACCTGCCCCAGTTGGAGAGGATAAACATAGAAAATTATGACATCAGTAGGCCAACGTTTTGAGCTTCAAAATTTGTTGTTTTAAAAGGAATTTGTGTCTTTTATTATAATTCTCTAGCCCGATAGCTGTTAAACGTTTCTTGTTATATTTCTGCACACACCCCACGCACACACACACACACCCAGAGACCAGAAAAACCCTTAAAATAAAAAAAGTTAGAGAACTCTTTTTGGATTCTTGTATAACTCGCATGCAATTTTGATGCCCACAGACAAAATTGCTATAGTAACTTATATATAGGCGTACCATTGGTCAAGCCAGTTCTTGTTGGGTGAATACTCGCTGAGGTAAGCATGCAACGCAGTTCTTTGACCAGTGACAAATCTGCGTATTTAAATTTTTTAAATAGTAATGCAGAAGTTTACAATGGTTTTCTTTTTATATTATAGTTTTCATTTAATTTTTCGTATCGTACAAGTGACATAAAACTCAAAGGGACTTTATGATCGGTTTAGCGGTGAATTCGCAGAAGTACACAGAACGTTGAAGTACCTTAAATTAAGGAGAGTGAAGAAACTAGGCAAACGTGCTTAAAATATTTAAAAGAAAATAATGTTAACCAGGCTTGTAAGGGAAAATGATAAAGAAAAACATGACCAACATTGTTACCTTGCCTGGTCACATAACGTAGGACAGCAAAAGAGACACTTATGTATATACCCATTTACGCGCTTGTGAACGGCCCAATAAGATTCGCTTCCCCGTTCTGAGCGCCCCCACTCGGGCAATTCTTGATTGACGCGAAAAGCTTTTGAGTTAGTTTTTTGCAAAAGTTTTTGTTTTCACTTTGAGTTGTTTTGTTAGTGCCTTATCGCTGGCGCTCTAATTAATTAGCTAATATTGTTTGTCACTCCAAGAGCACGTGGCGCGTAATCACGACAATGTGTTTATTGAGAGCTTAAATTTAATTTTTATTTGTGTTTGGACATTTTTAATTGAAATTTTCTGTTAAAACTTAATTTGTTTACTTGTCTAACTTGTTCTTTCTTTGCTTCTTTGCAGGTGAGTCGCATATAAAATAAACAATTGCCAACCGAATTTCAGGTAAGTAAAAAAAATCAATCGCTATTGCGAGGCTCCACCACTCGGCACGTTTATCGAGAAAGGGCATGAAACACAATTTAAGTACTGAAACATTATTGTAAATCAAATTACATTTTTTAAAGCCCATAACATGGCATCGGAGCAATTTGTCTTGCACTTGAGAAACTGGGGTTGATTGGGTTGATTTAATGATGGTCCGAATGGTGCCTTATTTCTCGCCATCCACCTATTCTTATCTCAATTCAATCCCTCTCCAATCCATCTTTGCATGCAACTTTAAGTGCGCAAAACTGCAAAATGCTGCCGCTGCGACGTTGGCGTCGCTGTTTGCACTTTTCGCTTGTGCAAACTTCTGATATGCAGTTTTCTTTTATCCTACACAATAAATATTTGAGTGCTGTGAATGAATTTGTGTGAGTGTGCTTTTGCATTTATATATATCTGCCCCGCGCCTTATTTATATTTGTATCTTATATCTTACATTTTGCATTCCAAATTTCAGTTAAGTGAAATAAATACTAGCAACAGTACTGGCATAGTTAGCAGTGATAGTGGTAGAATGCCCAATGGCAATGAACTTGTTGGCTGCTCTGTGGACTGGTTGGCAGAATCAGTGGCATTTGTAGCAGACGTGAAACGGTTCATAAAGCAATTTTCCATGGCGGAAATGTGCTCTGCACTTTTTCATCATCGATTCGTCTATCTATGCAGCCAGCGATTGGTGCATTGAATTGCGCCTAACGGCACATGCATGGCCAACTACCTTATTAGCACTAGAATCCAGTCTGCCGTGTCCATAAAAGTTAATGGCTGCGCGACAGTGGTCTGAAATGTGAAACCTAGGTTCAATTAAGCAAATTGAGCTGAATTATTGCTTATTTCAATGTAGTGCATTAAAATGTACCTCTTATGTCAAATGGTCAGTGCTCATCTTCTTTACCTCTATGCTTCACTCGAAGTTTTTGGCCTCAGTTTACTCATGACATTGCATTGATAAGTTTGCGAGTTGCTGTTTTTGGCAATCAGTGATCCTCCTCCCTTTTAGCAATTGTTTCTCCTTACTGTTCGCTCGACTGCATTTACAATAACACCCGCCCACACACACTGCTGCGCCCGCGTCATTCACTGTTCAGAGAGTGGCACGAGTAGAATACTCGATTAATATCGTTCGTCTCTTGTGGCTTCGGCTTCGGCATGGGAGCGTTGGAGCAACTTCAGCTCAGCTCAGCTCAGTCTTTTGTCTGCGGTGCTCGACGTCGGTTCATGTTGACAAATTTCTGGCTGCTGAGTCGCGTTATACTCGGTAATGTTAAGCTTAGCTTTTCTTTCGTCTTGCATTGCATTTCCGTTGTGTTTTGTTATTGTTACGTGTATGTGGATGTGTATGTAATTGAAAAAGTTCACCACTTTGCCTTCAATCTGCTGTTTCGGTTTAAAATATAGCGATGGTTGATTGAATCACCGGAGTAACGCTACAATGATATCAAGTAAATGACAAAAGTTTATATCATTGCGAAACAATTTAAACCGCTCTCGTAAGTACAAAAGTCAAACAAATGAGTTATGTACGTTCAATAAATGACAAACAAGTTACCCGGCTGATAATTTTATGTGTAAATGAGCGCCAGATGCTTCTTTTGTTTCCAAACTCTGCTTATTTCTGTGTGAAAACCTTATAAAAGCAAATGACGGTGCAGCCGCTAAGAGCAGTTTGGGTTTTCAGCATGTCATGTCAACCGCTTTTAGCTTTTCACTACAACGGTAAATGCTGGTGCGCTCTACTTTTAAAGCGTATGTATATACATACATATGTACATATGTATGTTTATTGTGCTCAATACTCATTTTTGTTATGCGGACAAGTGCTGCCCAGCCCACTACCGAGCTGTCCCGTCTCACACACTCTATTCAAACCCGCAGTCTCTCGAATGTAGATTTTCTGTTATTTTTAGCAAACTGCGTCGGCGCCGCTGCGAGACGACTATCGTCACATTCGGCTTATCAAAAGTTGTATTTATAGAAGTTAATTTAAATGATTTCTTGCTTATTGCGTCCCTTAGCACTACAGTATATTAAATTTTGCGTGAATTTGCCATAATAATAATATTTCAATGTTTCAAAGTGACAACGACGTCTGCTAACGTTGTTGTTATTGTTGTTACTCGTGTTGTTGTTGAAGCAGCTGGTTGAACTTGCTCTGCATCAGTAGATCAGATTTTAGGAAGAGAGAGATAGAGAGAGAGAGAGAGAGAGAAAGATTCGAAGTAGAGAGTCAGATTAAGAGAGAGCGCTTTGCTGTTAATTTACTTCAATTCTTCGTGCTTTCATAGTTTTGTTTTTAGCTCAGTCAGCCATGCGTTTTGTTTGCACGCCCTTGCTTTAAATTTATTGTTGTTGTCCATGTTGTTACCATGACAATGTCATGTTCTAACTATAATAAAACTGCATTTTGCTTTTGCTGGCAAATATATTTCGGAAAATTAGATTTTTGTGGGCTTAGTTACTAAACATTTAATATTTGCTTATTTATAATTAATTATAGTTTCAAGGTAACGCTAACAAAATTTTACAATTGTTATAAAAATGATAAATATTAATAATTATTATTAATAATGAAAAAAAGAAAATATAAATTCTACACTGGGCCACGCGGTATTCGAACCCGGACCCTCCAGCTTCAGCTGCACAACTCCTAACGGCTGCACCAATCCTTCGATTAATATTAATGTGATAAAATTCAGATTTACTAAGCAAAAAAAAAATTTTGCATTCGTATGTATGCGTGCCCATGAACACAGAAATTGCTTATCAGCTTGGCCAGCACTACGGAAAACAGATTCTTGATTTACTCGTAAACTAATTGTATGGTCGTTATAAAATGTTGAGGACTGAATAGGTGCATCAAATTGTATCTACAAGCCAATTTGCAACACTGTAGTATTTAATTTGTGGTTTTATCGATATTGCGGGCAGGGGAGGTCTCCAAAACCTGAAAGATTTATATTCTTCGAATGCTTTGCGAGAACATATTATAACAAATAAGATGTCTCTAGCGATTATAGTTTAGTTGTGCCTAAAAAATTGGGTCAGAAAAACGATAAATATCGATTATAAGAAATGGGGAAGAGTTGTTCAATAATCTTGTCCGGTTTTTATGCATTACGTTCGAGTAAAGCAGACGCAGATTTTGATATCTTCGTATTTTAGACACCTCCCCTCATTAGCTCCAAATATCGATAAAACAAAAATAAACGCAAATAAAATACTACAAACTTGCAAATAGGTTTGTACATACAAATACAAATTAAATGGCCTTATAATTAGTTTAGAAGAAAATCAAGAACAAATTTTAATAGCGACTAGATTGTCGATTTTCAGTCTCTTGCTGTTGGTGATTCTATGGTAGTTTTATTATTTTATAGTGTTACAGATTGGTGCTTCTCTTGTAATTTTAATTTCGCTATCTTAAGTAGTTGTTTTGCACAGAACATTATTATTTAAAATAATTTTACCGACACATGACATTTAAGTTTTGCTCTTAACTATCTCTGTTTATGCATGGTCAAAAACGTCAGATGTACTAAAGGTCAGCTGACTTTGAAAGTCAATTTCCGTGGAGACATTTCATAAGCGAAACGTTCTTGAAGTTTTTCCAATGTTATAACAACAATAAACCTTCAAATGAAACGAGTCCCACAAAATATATCTTGCTTACCCCATTGCCAAGGAAACTGGCCCTGAACTATGTCGAAGTTTTTTTCGGTTCGCTCCTTCCTCTACGCATGAGCACAGTAAACTTATAATTTTTTTGATGTACGCTTCTTTTTCTTCTTTTCTTTATTTTGTATTCCCTAAGCCCATTGAAAATGGGTTAAAAAAAGAGTATGATAGTTTCGGGCAATGTTTTGCGTCCCAGCGCCGCCGTCCTTAAAAATCCAAAATGGCTAGTGAGCTTAGCTCAGAAACTTTTGCAATGTGTTTTCATGCCCCTCCCGTCCTCGTAATCGCAAAACCGATGTAACTGACGGTTGTAATCGATAACATTCGCCGAGATACGTATGAACGATGTACAAAGCGATTTTAGCTTGTGGATTTTAAATTGCTTTGTAACTTTAAAGAGCTATGGCCCATCAGCCGACGACTTGACGCGAGTTAATTTATAAATTCATTTCAGAATTTTGTTTTTTATCTGTCTAAGTATTAATTCAATCGATAAATCCGAAAATAGGATTAACGAAACGTGCGATTTTTCTCCGTCTACCTTCATTCATCAGAGCCATACGCTACTTCCAACAAGCCAATGTCCCGTTCGACATTGGGGCGGCTGCTTTCCTCCGTGTCTTCCATCCTGTGCCTGTTTCTGCGGTTCTGCCTTCATATTTCATTATGTGTGTCGTATCGTGTCAATTGGGTGACAAAGGCTGAGTTTGTTTGAGAATTTGCGTATGTATATATGAATTCAAACGGGGTGAACTGTTTATAAAGACAGATCGCAGGGATTTTGATAACTCCTAGTGGGTAGGCCACGACTAGAGCTTTCTCACTTGTCATTGTCAATAAAAACAAAAAAAAGCTTAATTGTTATTTCTATTGAAGAAATAGACAAGTCAAAGTGTCTTTCAATACCTAAAAATGCGCCCAAAATGTGTCGTAAGCACTTTGAACCCATTGTGGATAGATTGTGTAGACAACCCCTGTCATGTAGTGCGCACCACTCGCGATGATTGCAATGTAAACCGGCAACCAAAAATAAATAAAACATCAAAATTTTCATCGGCAGCTGTCGAACTAAGACAGCCAAAGTCCCCGCTCTGATCCGTTACATATTTGAAAGGAACAGCGCCTTGGGCTTGGAGGGAGTTAAGGACTTAATGATGCGGGTAAAGTCAGGCCTCTGCTGCTGTGGCTTTTAATGCCGCTGCAGCTTTTCTAGTTGATTTCGTTTTTGTGGCCTCATCTATAGAGATGCTTTTGGCAGGTTTTGCAAAAATCGTCATAATTTATTAGATGGTTATTGAAGTCTATTGTAATCGACAGCACTACATAACTTAAGCATCGCAAAAGTCTGCATTTGTATGTCTGTGTGCAGCCAAAACAGAAGCGCTTGGCCCCCACTACGGAAAATAGTTGTGCCCTGCAAAAATGCGATAAGTATCGATCACCCAAAGTCGGTAAGAGCAAATGACAAATATTGTGCATAATGAAAAAAAACAAGTGAGAAGGCTCTAGTCGGGGCCGCCCGACTAGGAGATACCCTGAACCCTGCGATATGGTTCCATAAACATTTCGGCTCGTTTACACATGCAT